>JARFJB010001364.1:1637500-1645000 GCA_036346205.1 Vesta saturnalis
AGCCTCCACTATCGTTGTGTGGTGGAGAGTGAATAAGCTCCGCTTACCATCACAAGGACAATAATTAACTCAAAACACTGCTATGCATCAAAAGTGACCGCAAAATCCGTGGGAAATGCATACATTTTAAGCATCCGCTGCGTGATTGGTGAGATATCACCCACATCAAGCACCACCTACGACAAATTTGTTCAAACGCGAGGTACAATACCAATTGATGCTAGGAGGTATGGTAGGCGTTCCCCACGTGACTCCTTCCAATCTATCGCCCGCCTTCTAGTTTCGACCTCATTCATACCAAAAAAAAACAATAAATAAAATATAAATCAAATACATTCGCCCATAAAATAAAAAGGGCAAATCTGGCAGCATAAGTCATAATCGGAAAATCAAGGATCGCAGACTTCCTAAACTAACTCAATATAACCTCAAAAGAACAGCTAATCTAACTCCAAATATTCGAGTGTATATACCGTATGTAAACTTTCAAAATAAATAACATTGGAAATCAGTTATAAGCAGGATATTTCTCGCTACACGCGCAGTAACGTTTATCCAAAGAGAGTTGTTTCCTAATACCACATATTTCTGCTATGACTGCTTTTTGAAAGTAAAATAAAGTAATGTAGTAAATACTTTAAACATTCAGAAAATATGATCGGCCATATGTCAATTTTTTTTTATAGAGTGCCGAGATCTATTATTACAACAAACATTCTAACAGTCCTCCATTTTCATGCAAATAATATCCCACCCGATTATAAAATGCGTTTCTAAGTTGCAAGAATTATTGGTTATTAACAAGTGAACATTCGGAAAAGAATTAGTATTAGGGTGGCGTTTTATACATTTTGTTTGTGAGGTGACTTCACAAGAAGAAGTTTCAAGGTAGATCACGCCGGCCAGTTAATAGTACCAACCCAACCGATCCATTTAAGAAAAGAATCATTTAAATAGGTTATAATATATACAGCTGAATGTGCTGGACAGCCACCATTTTAAAACCATATCTCCCGATTGCAATTGAAACGTCTTCTAATGCAGGGCCAACCTCACTTGCTAGAAGCTTCAAATAATTTTCTGAATTTAGGGTACCAACAACCGATAGTGTTATTATTAAATGTGCCTGCTCAAATATTATTTTTTTAAGGATACTGGCTTCGCGTAGGAAGCTTGATTCGGGGATTTTCTTAGTCCCAATGTGAGTGTTGAACCAGTAGGGTTCCATGTAATGCTTGTATTATTTTATTACACTATTCTCAATTTAGCGGCAAAAATTCCTGGTGTAGAATTTAAGTGATAGTCTAATTTCTTCGATCTGAATAACCTAGTTTGTAGACAAACTGGTAAATATATTGTTTAAAGATAAGTTAAGACTACATAACTTTTTTTACAAAGTCCTTGTGTTACGAGTAAGGCACTTACTAGCCCACTAAGGTAAAGTTCTTACAGTGAAACTGCAAGATTATACTCGGTTTGGTAAAATCTCCGATTTTAGTTCTAGCTCAATCTCAGGGGACAGACCCAGTTCTCGATAAATCGCTGGATTAACTTACCTCAAAAAAAAAGAACCGGATACGCCACCCTCTTTGAAAATATTGTTTGGATACCTACTCTGGTAAAGAGAGAAGTCCAGAGTCGGTATTAGGTTCCTAATCCTAACAAAAAAAAAATAAATAAATGTTAGGTAACACCACGGGACACTCGCCAAATCACAAACTGATCTCTACACCAACAATAGCATATTTTCTTAAAACAAGAAACTTAAGCTGTTAAGCGTGTTAAAGAACAAAATTTCTAGACTAAACTTTGGAACAACACTAAAACTTAATAACAAAGGAAAAAAATGAACAGTACTCTAGTTTTTTAACGAATAAACTGTATATTTGTAAATTTAATTGTATGGCAACTACGTTTTGTCTTTTTTTTATCTACAGCCTTCGTATTGAAACGATTCACTTCAACGTGGTCAATATATATATATATATATATATATATATATATATATATATATATATATATATATATATATATATATATATATATATATATTGAAATTTAGTATCGTAAATTCTTTTGTGCTAAAACCTGTGTAAATATTACAAGTAAAATAAGATATCGATACCAACAATGCGTTTGTTAAAATCTATCAATTAAATTATTAAGTTATTGAAACCGAGTTATTATAGCTGCGGGCAATCCGCATAAAGGGAAAAATTTAATGAACTGACGCTAGATATCAAACAGATCGATTTAGATAACCTCTTTCCAGCGATCGCAAAAAAAGATCTTACACAAATCGATTCTTTTCTTATCTTACGTTATATGCCATAGCGTAATAACCCCTCTTAACAATTGTTGCAACATGTAATTAATAAAGCATTGAATATAAAAAAGCTTGTAAAAGTTAATTTTAGCGGCGGTGTAAAGCACAAAAAAAACAGGTACATCGCAAAAGATTAGAGTTGAAAATTATGTCTTAGCGGCCACTGTCCTTGACATTGCAGATGTAGAAACAATGATAGGGCGCAGAAATTTTAACTTACTTAATTATTTAATAAATCCACTGTAGTCATCCAGAAACCAAAAATAGGGGTGCAGACGCAGCCCCTAATAGAAAGGCCAATAAGAGGAGAAACCAAATAAAAGAACCCTACAAGCATTAGAATACTGAAGTGATTAATGAAAAAGAATTATTATACATACGTTCTTGGATATGGGGATTTACCAAGCAATCCCTTTAAAAGGAAAACAGTGACGGACGCTCATTCAATTATGTAGTCATCCATATCACGTTCATTTGTTTAATTATTGTTTGATCCGGTAGTTTCCGTTATTAAAAATATTGCATAAATAAATGGTTACGTCCTCCACTTTCCGAAAATGAAAATTACAATTCAGTGGAGTCACAATATGTTCTTACACGGTCTTTAAACATTTCTTTAAATAACATTATCAATACATGTTTACCTATACTCACATTTAAAAACACCAAAAAGTTGAGGTGGATCTAGATTAATAGAGAAAATGGGCTTGAGCTCCTAGTTAAATGCAGTGACTACAACCAGTATAGTGTCTATGTGCTCTATACTTCAAAGCTACATTGTAACAAACTTTTTATGTTATGTTGAAATTTGCAATAATGTAGACAACTTCGTTCACTTTTGTGTCATGTAAATTGCATGCCTTAGTGGCTGAAAACATGCATTAAAATTATTCGAATTTCGTACGCATATCGTTCGAATTTCAGACAGGTCATGAGCAAGGATTTCATTTGCATAGTTTTGTAGATGATTAAAAGCGAAAAGGGCATCCATTTTGCTCTCTTAAAAGTTTTACAGCAAGTGCAATTTGAACCTATTTTAAATTGTTTGAGACTTTTTTAGGGACTTGATTTGAAGTTATACATTATAAACATTGTTATTGTTTTTTTAGTTCTAAATTTATCACATTTAGTGTTTACTTATTTTCCATAAAATAAGTTGGCGTCCGAGATTTTTTTAACATTTATTTACAGGTTGAAGCTACATCAATTTTGGAAAGAGAACATATCTAACCACACATTTTTAAATCAAAGCAAATCAAAATTTTAAGAACCCGGCCCATTTAATCTCAGACTGACTAAAAGGCTTAAAATCTTCTAGTTGACAGAAGTATAAATAATAGTTAGGGTGAATTAATAACCACAACACACTCTCTGTAAATGTTCCAATTTTAAAGTTTACGACATTGTCAACTGTATACATTTTACAAAATGATAATCATTACCATACAAACAAATGCCACAGTTCCAGTGTTCCAGATTTTTCAAATTACCATACACTTATACCGGGTGATTCACGTCGATGGTACCTTACACGTTTACGGAAAACGTGACATGAGATCTTTTTGAAAATTTGGTCACTTGCATGGCTGGCTCGGATCTGTCGATCTAAAATATTTTCAGCGTTGCGACGTTGCCGCTTATGTGAAAAAGTGGTATCATCTTTGATATTTTTAATGAGACGCCCTGTATCTTATTGTATTTTTGGGTTCGATATTACTTTTAAATTATTTTTGCCTCACACATTCCTATGCCTATCTTCAACCGTTTTTGAGTAATTAATTAAATTCCTTATTTTTTAACCAAAGATGGTTCCAATCGAATGTTCATATTGCGTTTGAATTTGTAGAAAGTTGAAATTCTGGATGCAGTCTATGAATAAGCTGTCATCAGTTCTGTGTAACGAAATTGATTCCATATTGTACAGGGTCGTTCGAAATTCGTTACGTTTCCGCAAGGTACAAAAATTCACAAAAGTTCATTATTTGAAATGGGACACCCTGTATATTATCGCATATTCTGATAGACAATTGAAGTCCCTTTAAAATGATGTATGATGTTCCACTTGATATTACTTTTATTTCATACTGTACTTTAATATAGGGTTTTACGATAAAGTGTAGTCGCTAGTAAAACACATTTTTACGGTAGGATATGATTTTTACGGAACTCAATTTAAAGCTGGCTTTATTGAATTCATAAACCTCATCTCGGGTGATAACATGTGCCTGTTTAGTCTGGTGACCAATTACGTTGATTTTACCGTCGAATATTTGCTCCACAAAGAAAAACCGCAGTATTTTTTGGACTAGAAATGGAACAAATTGTAGTAAAACTATGTATTTAAAACGGAAAAACTACTCAGCGAATCATAAATATGCCAGCATACCTTTCTCATCAATTATTTTCATTTCATGTTGCCGCTGCCATTCATTAAACACCTAGTATTCCTTATTATATCGCTCCTCAGATTTGAGCGGAATAAGTTTTGCTGTAGCTGCTTTGCTTTTTTCTAAGATTTCGTCAGAATTCTTCATATCTTCATTACATATTTTTACTTTTTTGACTGATCGCAAATTGTAAACAGACAACCCTAGCGTCTCTATCAACCCCGCTAACCACGATAATTATTCATTTTTGCTTGATGCAGGTTTGAACAAATTGATTTTTGGTTCTTCTTAATTTTGAGTGAGTTTCAGTATGAAATGAGGTACGTTGGTAGTCCGGTACCGGGATATTACGTACTCATTACACAAACAACTTTTGACTCGGCTAGGCATCGTCCGAATTAATTACGTATTCGTCGGTAATATCCGTTGTACCGGACTTGTAACGTAAATAACTATTATCATTTTTCCTGCTAAACAATCTCATTCTACCGTTGCGGGCACACGTTATGCGAGGGCTACGCTATATGTTTTGAGATATATTTTACGGAAATGATTTCATTTATGATCAAAATAATCAACTCATCCTCCGTCATGAAACGTCGACGACGTAATGTTTCCTTAGGTTAAAAAGCAACCAGAAATCACACGTGGGAAAATCAGGAGAATAAGGTTTATTATCAATGACTACGTTGATTTTCCAGCCTGATTGCTTTTACTATTCCTATACTACGAAAGAAAACTTTGGTCTGTGACGTCTCAGTGGTGGGGGAGATTACGCCCACGTAGCCGTGCCCACTTCCCACCTGCATGGCTTTTTCGAGGGCGTTTTTCAACCCCGAGACGTAATTTTCAACCCTTGATGGTATCTTTACCCTAATTAATAACCTTTTGGCTAGGGGTCGACTTCTTTTCGGGGGCAATTTTCAGCCCCTTGATGGAATTTTCTGCCCTTGACGGTGTTTTCACCCCTAATTAAGGCCTTTTAGCAGTCCAACCCAGTGTTTAGCGTGCGGGGACGGGTGTAAGGATGCTCACGTGACATTTTCACCCCTAATTAAGGCCTCAGCCCCTGGAGGTTAGGCAAATGAGGACGCATAAAGTGTTCTGATTGGAGGGCCCGAGAGTAGGCCACACTCCCTAGTTTCTGATTGGTGCGTGGACTCCGCTTCCTGGTTTCTGATCGTTGGCGGCCATTTTGTTTTTTAATTAGGTCAGACCGATATAGGGGTTGGTGACTCATTTGTGTTTAAGTCTCTGCAGGTTGTGGTGAAAAATTTGAATCTGTATTCTAATAAGGGGCCCTAACGCTAACTTGCTCTCGGGGTTTAGCCCCTTGCCACATATTTGTTTTCAAGGTTTTATTAAATCTTTCAGTCTCAACCTTCTGATTGTTTATTGCGAGAAATTTATACTTGTATTCCAATAAGGGGGTCTAACGTTAACTTATAAGACGGGTATAGGGCTTCAGAACTTGCCCTCAGGGCTTAGTCCCTTGCTATGTCTTTGTTTTCAAGTTTTCATTAAATCTATTAGTCTCTACATTCTGATTGTTTATTGCAAGAAATTTGAACTTGTATTATAATAAGGGGTCCTAATGTTCATTTATAAGACAGGTATAGGACTTCGCAACTTGCTTTCGCGCCTTCGTCTCCCCTGGAGGAAAATTTGAAATTATTTAATTATTTAAGTTTTTGCAGGTTAGAGATTACTCCACCTCGCTACATACTGGACCCTGTAATGGTTATGGTGGGAGATTTGGAATAAGTGTTTAACACTAACCTTTCAGGTAGGACTTATGCATCTGGGTTCAACCCACCGTTACGCACAGTATACTTTGGTTTTAATTATGAGTCACAATATATCGCAATACTTTTGCTTCAATTATTAGTCATAATTAAATCTCGCTGTCATTCAAATCTCATGCACAAGGAAACAAACATGTTATTAAACCAATAACACATAACAAACTAGTTTTATAATACCGTTTTCTACTTGAATATTAAATTTGTTTTGCTGCTGATCCTAAAGAACTTAATGAAACGTCTTTAATCTTCTACAGACTCGGTAACAGGTTCCAGTGCCCCTGTCTTAAGAGCTAGCTTTCGGAATTGCGAACATTGAGCTAACCTAAACCCTGCGTTTATTATTCTATGCTGCTAAAAATACGTTTTACAGTTAAATTAGTAAAAATGGCTATAAAATAACAAATATCACCAACCTTGAAATCAGACCTCCATCTCAAACGGATAAGGCGCAAGTAAACAAATCCATCAGATTAATCTCAATCAAATCAAGAAGCTGTGCTAAGAATTCTTCATAACCTTCAGGTAACGATTCTGCCACTGTATATACCTAACTCCTATGAGTGACCGCTTACTCTGGGTTTGATGGATGTGATTTGAATACAGACACACACGCACACACACACACGCGCCGGGATAAAATGGGCGAATCCCCGAGAGCAAGCTTCGAAGCCCAACACCTGTCTTACAAGTGAGAATTAGGGCCCCACTTATTAGAATACAAATTCAAATTTCACGCCAAGGGGTTCAGGACGAAGACCCACGAACAAGCTCCGATCACAAGTGGAGCGAAGCCCCGCGAGCAAGCTACGAAGTCCTATACCAGTCTTACAAGTCAGCATTAGGTCCCCTTATCAGAATAAAAATTCAAACTTCCCGCTATAACCAATCAGAATGCACAGCGGTTGGGTAGGACCAATTAGAAGCCATGGGGTGGAGTACACGCACCAATCAGAAACTAGGGGCCTGACGCCTAAATTAGGGG
>JARFJB010001364.1:1650000-1765558 GCA_036346205.1 Vesta saturnalis
GTCTTAAACGCGTTTCGACACGTGGTTCGAGGTTCTAGACCAAAATAAGTCTTAGAATACGTTTTTGCAAGGTAAACACTCTTTGGACGTCACGCCCTAACCCCCAAACTACAATGTTATAATTAATCGCAGCATAAGCATATGAATAGTATACATCAAGCAGAGTTGTCTCATCCAATGTTGATTTTAGCACTGTTAGTAAGTAGAAGCATTGATTTAATTTTTTGCAAACCGAGTTGATGTGGACATCCCAGGAGAAACAATTATCCAAAATGTACCCAAAATTTTACAGATGAAGAAAATTTTACTGTAACATTGCTAAAAGTGAAGTCTTCGTATAGTGTATTTTTTCTTGTGGTGCAATGAGCAATGCAAGTAGTTTTATTAGTATTAAGTATCAATCTATTTTTGTTACACCAATTATTAAATTCATTATAAGATGTGTTAATTTTATCTAACAAAGCATCTTTAGAAGGGTCTGAGAGAAGTATAGAGGTATCATCAGCGTACAGTAGAACCCTTCCTTGAGAAATATACCTTGGCAGGTCATTTATAAAAATGAGAAAAATTAGTGGTCCTAACACACTGCCTTGTGGTGTACCTAGATTTAAATCAAATTCTGTTGAATAAGCATCATTTATATGCACTACAATCTTTCTATATTCTAAATAAGATACAAACCAGTCATTAATGCATCCTCGTATACCAAGACTATTTAGTTTTTTTGAGACAAAAGACTTGTCGACCATGTCAAAGGCCCTTGTCAAATCAAATAAAATAGATACAACATGATCACCAATATCCAACTTTTCGTTAACGAATTGAACGTACTCAATTGTACTAGATTCAGTCGAGCAGCTGTGTCGGAAACCATGTTGGCTATTAGTAATTTTGTTGAATTTAACTAAATACGATTCAACCTGTTTAGCTACAACTTTTCAATTATTTTGGAGAAGATGCTAAGTATGGCAATTGGCCGATAATTTTCGACATTACTAGGGTTACCCTGTTTAAATAATAAGATCACAGAAGCTAACTTTAATGACGTTGGAAATTTTCCTTGAGTGATTGACAGGTTAATAATATGGGCAAGAATAGGTGCTATTATTTGTCCACAATATTTTATAACAGATACAGGTATTCCATCAAGGCCTGTTGATTTTTTGTTAGGAAGATCTTGTATTACAGAAAGTACATCGTTACTAGTGACTGGACTAAAGAACATAGTCTTAAACGAAAGTATGTCCGTTGTGCATTCATCACTTAAATTATTTCCAAAATGGCTAATCATCTTTTTGAGTACATCGCTGGACAAATATTCTCCAAAAGCTGTAGCTATCTCAGTTGAATTTGTTAATATTTTGTTATTGTAATTAATCTCCTTTATAGTATTGCTTTTACGTTTACCTTTAATATCATTTACCAAAGCCCAAGATGTTTTATTTTTATTTGTGGAATTGTCGATTATTGTTTTAAAAAACGCTTTTTTTTCATATTCTATTTGTTTTCGCACTTCTCTCTTTAAAGATCTATAGTTTTGAACTAAATTTTCAAGGTGAACCCTTTTACGTAACCAATCTAAATTTTGCAATGATTTTCTTTTTTCATTTAAGCTTTTAGAGAATTTTATTTTAAAATTACTGTTTGCGTTACACTTGTACTTTTTTGTTTTACTTTGACACGCATAATTAAAGCACCAAAGAAACTCATCACAAAATTTGTCAAATAAAAGGTTGACTTCATCGTCACCGTTCAGGTTGAATTTGAGTTTAGACAGTTGATGCTTCAGCTCCGAAAGAGACTGATCGCTTAAATTTCTGAAAAGATAGTACTGAAACGTATTTTCGTTGTGGATCATATTAGTTTTATAATTTATTAAAAACGTTTGACAATAATGATCTGATATACCTGGATCAAAATTATTCGTTTTTAACAAGTTAGGTATATTGGTGATAATGTAATCTATTGATGAGCAGCTGGTATTGTTAACAGTTGTAAAAATTCTAGTGTAGTCAGTAATTAATGATGTCATTCCATATGAGTGAAATATATCAAAAAACTGTTTGGTATTTGAATTATTATTAAATTGATTAATATTAAAATCACCGCTGATGATAACGTATTTAAACTTTTTGGATGAATCTGCAAAGCTTTCGAAAATTGGATAAAAAACAGGTTGATGTTGTCTTTGCAATCGGTAGGTGGTCTGTAAATATTTATAAGGCAGAAGTCTCCCCTGAAGGATATTGCACAACACTCAAAAATCGTTTCTAAGGATAATTGATTAATATAAGTTAATTCTACACATTCTAAAAGTTTAGTTTTGTTTACAAATATTGACGCTCCACCTCTAGAATGACCTGATCGAGAAAAGTGTGAAACTAATTTAAAATTATGTATAGAAATGTTTTCAATATCACAATTTACATACCAATGTTCACTAAACATTAAAAAGGAGAAATTGTAATTATTAATAAAATGTTCAATCAAAGTGATTTTGTTGGATAAACATTGTACATTCAAGTGTATAGCTTCTATGTCTACAGAGATATCACTCACTTTACCTAAGGAATCCCCGGTGGTGGTGGCGTCTCCGATGAGGCGTGTACTGGAAAATTTCTAGGGAATGTAAAGCGCTGTACTGCACATCCCTCAGGCCAAATATTCGGATTGTACACCTCTTCAACGTGAGACATGGGGAAAGTTACTTTAAACGATGAAGATAAATTATTTTTCTTAACTAATTGTTCACATTGAAATGGTACAGATGGTGCAGATTTGTTCAGAAAGGCCAACAGAGATTCCACAGTTTCAGTTGGAGAGATCCTAAAAACGTGCAGGTACCCCATTTTGGGAACCGTTTTTATTTCGTCAGATTTACTTTTCCCAATAATAATATGTTTTTTTTTCTTGCTTAAATGCTTATAAGTTACATCTTGAACGGATGCTGTCGGTGGTATAGTTAATGATTTAGTAGGAATGACTTTGGACGGAGAGCTTTTATTAACGGTTTGAGGTTCAAGTTTAGAACCACTCATTTTCACGCAGTCCGAGTATTTCTTATTAATTGAAATGCTACTGTTTGTAGCTAAATTGTCTGTAGAAGGTGATTGTTTCCATTTTTACTTATATATTGGATTCTGCCAGAAATGGCAGTTGTTTACTTTATTATCAATTGTGCCTGCATGTTCAGATAATGAAGACACGGAACGTGTTGATAATGTATTTTGCAATTCATTCGTTAGATTCGTTAAAATAATCTGCTGCTTTAATGACTGGATAACATCTTGTTGCTGTATTATGACTGCACATTTTCTTTTATTACTTCCTTCAGGTAATGAATTTCTAATTTAAGCGAATTTATATCCGCATTTACATGCAAGTCCATGTTATCACCAACGCGTGAGATTACACTTTCACAGCAATTTATCTTACTGTCGTCAATCAATACCACATTTTTAAATATTTAATACACCCGCGGTGATTTAAACTACCACATATAACACATTCTATGCCATTTAACGGGAGTTTATTACAATGTTTACAATTTTAGTTGGAGCAGATTTTAAAGCGTCCGAGCTAGACGCCATATATAATACAAAAAAAAAAAAAAAAAAAATAACGAGGAAATAAGTAACAGGAATACCTACCTCAGAATATGAAAACGAATACACCAAATAACGATTGATAATGTGTCAGCAATAATAAACGTAAACGAATATCAGATACTCGGTCCTCACAAATATTACTGATGCGACTGAAATAGAAAATACATCAAACACACAGCAAGATAAAACACCCAAACCACCACCAATATTTGTACAAGGGGTTACGGACGAATAAAATGGTCGCAGCACTAACAGATGCTGCAGAATTAGTACAATACAAAACTAAATCATTGGCTGATAATGTAATTAAGATATCTGCCAACGCGGCTGATACATATCGGAAGCTAATCAAACTCATGAAAGAATTTAACGTCATATATCACACCTATCAAATGAAAGAAAATACAGGGTACCGTGTTGTCATCCGTAACTTACACCACTCTGTTTCCACAAAAGGAATAGCCGATTTAATTGAGAAGAACGGTCAGAAAGTGAGATCCGTAACCAACATTAAATACCGAATAACAAAAATGCCCTCGCCAATGTTCTTTGCAGACTTGGAACCTGCGCCAAATAACAAAGACATTTATAACCTCAGATTTTTACAAAACCAAATTATAAAGATCGAACCACCACACAGAAATACAACAATCGTACAGTGTATGAGGTGCCAACAGTATAACCATACTCAGGCCTATTTGTATGTGTAAAATTCGGCGGTTCACATGATACCCGATCTTGTAAGAAGACAAAAGATTTACCCGCTAACTGTGCTCTCTGTAGTGGAGAGCACCCGGAAAATTATCGAGGCTGTACCGTACATAAGGAACTTCAAAGTAAGTTAAGATCCAACATACCCTTACAAACTCGATCCGCAACATCAAACATGTTCTAACAACGACCTCATCAAACTCACCCAATATTCCTTAATCATCACAACCCACGACAATATAGTCAGGCCGTGCAAGGAAATACAAACACTACACAAGCACAACCCCAAGATGTAACCCTACAAAAATTCCTAGGAGAATTTAAAGCTATGTTTTCACAACTGATGCAACAAAACCACATGGTAATAAATATGTTGTCCACAGTCATAAGTAAACTTGTGAGATAATGGCTAATTCACTCCTTATATCATTATGGAATGCTAATGGCATCCTGTCAAAAATCTATGAAATTGAACCATTTTTAAAGCTAAATAATATAGATATCCTACTTATATCTGAGACACACTTTACAGACAGGTCTTTTCTAAGAATACCACACTACACATGCTACAACACAAAACATCCTGACGGTACAGCGCACGGAGGCACCGCTATATTGATACGGAGCTCAATCGCTCACAATGAACTGGAAAAGTACGAAGAACCGTATCTCCAATAAACTATTATTCAAGTCTACAAATTATCACATCCACTAGTAATCTCGGTTGCGTATTGCCCACCCAGGCATAGACTTTCCAAAGACGTCCTCAAGCCATTCTTTCAATCTCTTGGCAAAAACTTTATATGTGGAGGTGACTATAACAGCAAGCATACCTACTGGGGCTCTAATAACTACCAGAGGCAGAGCTTTATATGAACTCATACGCGAAGAAAACTATGGCTACCTATCCACCGGAGAGCCCACGAATTGGCCTACGGATCTAAATAAGGTACCTGATTTACTGGACTTTTTTATCACCCAAGTTATATCCTCTACCTATACAGATATAGTCAGCAGCACTGACCTATCATCCGATCACACTCCAGTCATTGCTACAATTCGCACTACAATTATTAAAAGACAACCTAGACCATCCCTATACAACCAAAACCGACTGGGACGAATTCAGAAGGCTTTTGCAAGAAAATCAGCCTGCGCACCCCTAACGATATAGAGGAAGCCACAGAACACTTCATCACTACTGTTCAATCTGCAGCCTGGAGGCAAACTTCTAAATTTGGTACGACAGGATGGAAATGTTCCCAATGAAATCCTTGAACTCATCAAACAAAAAAGGAGGGCAAGATCTAAATGGCACAGGACTCGAAACGCAGTTGAAAAAACGATATTTAATAGACTAACCAATGCCCTCAAGAAACCTTTCAACACTATCGAACTTTCTTGTCCCGGGCCGACCACAGTATCTGGAAAGTTTCTACAGCTAAGAAAAGACCACAAACTGTTCACCCACCTTTAAAAAACCAAATAATGACTGGGCTAAGACAGATCAAGAAAAAGCAGATCTCTTCACCCAGCACTTTGCCCAAGTTTTCACCCCCTACTCTACGACACCCGATGTTGAGATTCAACACTTCCTTCAAATGTCGCTGCCCATCAAAATCTTCACCTATACTGAGGTGCTTGATGAAATTCGCCATCTAAACAATAACAAACACCCTGGGTATGACCTAATTACGGCTAAGGTGCTTATGAACTGTCCAAAAACAGTGTAACGCTTTTACGAAACCTGTTCAACTCCATATTGAGATGCCAATATTGGCCATCATCGTTAAAATTTGCGCAAATTATTCTAATATCAAAACCTGGTAAACCTGCTGAAGATATTGCCTCTTGCCGTCCAATAAGTGTGCTGACACTACTCCCTAAGCTGCTAGAAAAACTTATAATCAAAGGACTGTATGATAGCCGCATACTGGAAAACTGCATACCAGACCATCAGTTTGGATTTAGGTGGTACCGTTCCACGATTCAGCAACGCCATCGACATGTAAATATCATCAATGTGGCCATAGACGCCAAATCTTACTGCCCTGCAGTTTTTATAGACATTAAACAGGCATGTGACAAGGTGTGGAATGATGGCCTATTATGTAAAATTAAAGAACTACTGCCAAATGAATACTATCTTTTGCTAAAATCGTACTTGAATGATCGCTATCCAAATCAAACATGGCCAACATTATTCTGACCTCGGACCAATCACCTTAGGTGTGCTGCAAGACAGTGTCCTTGGACCGCTGCTATATTTATTATATACCTCAAATGTTCTCACAACAAATAATACACACTTAGGCACATACGCAGATAACACTGTCCTCCTTTCCAGTCATACCAATCCTCATATAGCATTTTCTAACCTACAGACCCATCTAACTCATCTTCAGACCTGGCTTGTTAAATTGAGAATCAAGGTCAATGAAATGAAAAACATTCACGTTACCTTCACTCTATATCGCTCCGACTGTCCCCAAGTGTTTTTGAACAACGTACCCTTTCCTCAAGCAATAGAAGCCCGCTACTTAGGTCTTCATTTAGACCGACGACTCACCTGGAGGTCTCATATATTGAGAAAGCGTAAAGAGATTGATCTGCGAATCAAGAAAATGTACTGGGCAGAAAGTCGTGCCTTTCCCTCGAAAATAAGATCCTGCTCTACAAAACAGTAATCAGGCCCATATGGACTTACGGCATTGAGCTATGGGGTTGCTTCTGTAAGCCCAATGTTAACATTGTTCAACGCCTACAATCCAAAATCATCAGAATGCTAGCAAATGCTCCGTGGAATGTTAGCAATTTGGCACTGCATACGGACCTACAAGTCACAACGGTAGAAGAAGAGCGTACCAAACGAAGTAACACCCACTTTGCGAGGTTGCACGCCCATCCCAACACCCTTGCATCCAACCTTCATCAGGATCCCCCACCGAGAAGATTAAAACTAATGAAAAGGCCCAGTGATCTTAAAGGAGTGCAACTCTAATGAAACGGGATAACATCGCTGGATGGACTCTTCCTCACGTCAAATGTCATCACATTAGCTCATAAAACATTGATTATTGTATTACGTTCTGAGTGTTAATTTGCTTATCACCAATAAAAAAAAATTTCCTGCATCCATTATAGTCTGGGGTTCTATGCCCTCGCAAGGAATAGGTAATTTACACTTTGTTGAAAGCGTAGTTAATGCAGAAAGGTATACAGACATATTGTAAAACAAACTTATACCATCGATCGTAGTATTGAAAGCTGCCAATCGAGACAGTTTGCCATTGTATGAAAAAAGAGGTAAGAACTGCCCCCTTTTGTACAGAGCACCAATTTACAAAATATTTGGGAAAAATTTAAACCAGAATTTTGTAAAAATCTTACTTATTCAGTGCCCCGTCAAATTCGAGCTGTTATTCAACGATTACACTCAGTGGTAAAAGTAGATCTATTTAATGTACCAATTTATATACGACTGGACTTGTGTACACACACTCACACGCACACGCACACGCACGCGCACGCGCACGCGCACGCGCACGCGCACGCGCACGCGCACGCGCACGCGCACGCGCACGCACGCACGCACACACGCACGCATATTTACAAAAACGGTCAGAGATACGTGCAGAACATGCTATACAAAAAATGCTTTAATTAGCTCGTATCTAGAACCCAATAATGTAATAATATATTACAGGGTGTTATGCTCAATACAAAAAGTTAGACCACGACTACATAGCACACCCTGTATATTGCAAAATATTTTTATGTTATATACTGTCTTCCATCATATAACTTTCATTTAAAACGTTTTCTCTCTAATTTCTATAATAACACAGGTATCCAC
Organism: Vesta saturnalis; assembly: GCA_036346205.1. Classification (NCBI taxonomy): domain Eukaryota; kingdom Metazoa; phylum Arthropoda; class Insecta; order Coleoptera; family Lampyridae; genus Vesta; species Vesta saturnalis. The sequence continues at coordinate 1,658,176 of JARFJB010001364.1, forward strand.
ATCGTTGATTAACCTAGTACACCAAGTTGTACAATTGCATAACCATTTGAAGTTAATTAACGAACAAGTCGCAGAGTTTTCGTCATTATTTTAGACACGTGGCGTTTTTTTTTTTTTGTAACAATTTTCGCAGTATTCGTCGTTTTGGGTTAGACAAGTTCCCTACTTACTGAGCTAGGCCGGTACCGTGCATTTGAAGTACAGAGATGTGATTTTGACAATTGAACCTACTACAGGTTTAGCTGCATAGCTGAAAGCTTAACTTAGTAATTTAAATATTTACATATTAAAACGTTACATATACCATAATTACCTTTTCATGTACGGCTGCAGATGCAGCATGAAAATAGGCTAACTTTTTGATGACCAATAGGCAGTGCTCTAAATCGAAACCTTCAAAATAATTATCCATTAATTTATAGCCTTGAAGGCTTAGATCCTCTAAAATTAATATAGGTTTTGATTTTGATGAAGTATAAATGGCGTTAGGTGCTATTTTTTGACGATATTCTAGAAAATAGTTTGTAAAAAGACGGTTAACAGTTAATAATTTTACCCAAATTATAGATAGCTGGTAAAACTTCCTCATATACACCAAGCTCATTTTGAAAGCATTTTAACGTTGTCAAAATAGTAGCAGTAATTTCATCTTCGGGAAAAGTTTTGGCAATTACTGACAGTCTGTGGCTTCTATCAGAGCTACAAATATAGTTACAAGAAACAAACAAATAAGTAATAATTATTTACACAGACCTTCCTTCATTCAAATAAGTAATCACGATTTTAAATATCTCACTGCATATATTTTCACCTAAAATCTTCAAATTTGATATGGAATACTTCATAATTAGTTTAATTTTTAAGACAGATTCCAGAAAAGTTTTTGTTATAAATGTTGGTGCTGACGCCATCGTTTTAAGTAACCTTGAAGCGTAGGTCAACAATCACTGTCACTATCACAACTCGCGTCGTTATTAATAACTTTTGATAAAGATAATTTCTAAATCTGTTTTAATCAGTGCAATATAAGATGCATTTATGTTAAGGTGTCTGATGGGCGTGGATTAGCACAGTCAAATATATTAATGATATTTGCAAACAATTAATGGAAAAGGTGTGCTATGTGCAAACATGGATGAGGTCTCTGTAAGAATATTACTAAAAGCCATAATTAAAGAAAAAGGTGTTTTTATTAGATAAAATAACTTGATTGAAAGATGAGACTGCACTTATTAATGAGATGAATATTCTTAAAACAAGTAATGAAGTTAATAAAGCACCTGCTACACCGTCACAGTATTCAAGTTCTAAATTTAATGTAGAAAATAAAAGTCAAGGTAATAACTTTATCACTCCAGCTCAAATAGCTTAGGCAATAAAGACTGTCAACTCACGAGGAGTCAAGAAAATAAATAAACATGTTTTAAAAATGAGTAAAATAAATAATCAGGTAATACCACTAATAATTGACACTAAGGATAAGGAAATAATCAGATCAGAAGCATTTATCTCAATATCTCAAATCAAAAAATATCAACTCAGCCAAATGCTTCAAAAATTAATTCCAAACAGCCCGATGAATATTCATCATTTAAAATTTCTGTAAGCACAACGGAATTAGACAATGTAAAAGATCCTAATACATGGCCAGTAGGAGTGGTAGTGAACCGTTTTTTTATGTTTTTTCAGAATACGACAAAACCAGTGTAACGAATAATGAGTTTTCAATATGTCATTTAAATATTCAGTGTCTCCGTAATAAAATCTTGCAATTAGAAGCATTCTTGTGTACAGTGGCAATTCAATTTAAAGTTATATGTTGAACTGAACATTGGATGTAGTCAAATGAATTACTTATTGATTTGAAAGTCAATAAATTACATACTTGCTAGTTACTATTCACGAAGTACGAAGTATCATGGTGGTGTGTTGCTTCTTTTTCACAGTTATCAATTGAGTTTCCTTGTGAACTGACTGCTGTATTTGGCCTTAATGTAATTGTGGTAATAATTTATCGCTCTCCCGATGGAGATTTTGATACATTTCTAAATAATATTAATGATTTATTGTATGAGTTAGCATATTCTGACAATGTCATAATAACGGGTGATTTTAATGTGAACTTCAATAATTCACTAGATAAAAATGCTATTAATGTTTAGTATCCCATGGATATTCGCAAACAAATTTTGAGGCAACTAGATTTCACAAATGTCTTGATAATACTTTTATTAAGTTCAGTTTGGATAAGTGTAATTCTATATACGATACTATGATATTGTATCATTTTGGTCAAGCACTAACGGTTAATTACTATCTAAATGCTACTTGTCACACAAAATTGACTAAGAATACGTATAGACCAATTACAAAAGGGATGTATCACGTCTTTAATTCTCTAAGTGTAGTAAATTGTGAATTTTTAATATTACCAACCTTTGTTATTCTGAAAAGTGCGAAATATTTTTTGAATATTTTATGGGGGCTAATTTGATAGCGTTTCCGGAAAAAAAATCTAAATTCGTGATAATAATAACAATAATAATAATAATAACAATAATAATAATAACAATGGACACATTAAAAAGTAAAGTACCGAAGCATACGAATGATAAAATTCAACATCAAGCGAACGCTATCATTAAGCGGACCCACACAAGTTGATACAATAACACCCCATATAAACCAAGAAGTACAAAACCCGCTGCTCATCCGAAGTCTGTCAAACTGGACAATGGAACCCAACGAAACGGGATCAGAGTTTTCAGAGCTCTCCGCAGCGGGTGGAGATGCTGAACCTAATGATGACGTAGACCAAAGGCCAAAACGAAAAAGGGGATGGACTAAAGGACTAATACGATTAAGTCAAAGGAAGGATCCCAACGTAACTTCATATAAGCCAAAGAAATAATACCTGTGATAACCGCATATCTGTGATATATTTGTTGTGTTTTTTTAAGTCAATTATCTAGTCATACATGTTTCTATTTTATACATATACATACATATATCTTTTTTTTAACTTTTACAAGTTCTTATTGAACTAAATCTTTATGCTTAGTGAACTCAAAATTCATCATTTCAATCATTACTTAATTAATCATAGTAATCATATTCATTTAAGTATACTCAAAAAACATGTTAGAAAGAATCATACAATGGAACGCACGTGGCATTAAAAATAAATGCCATGAATTAAAATACTTATTAAACAAGCATCAACCAATGATATTCGCTATTCAAGAAACCAAGTTAAAAACTGGCGAGGAATTTGTAATGCGAAACTACACAATACATAGGAAAGATGTTCCTGTCGGACCAGCCCAACGGAGTCATGGTGGTGTCATGATAATGATAAGACATGATGTAGTAGCGAAAGTGGTAAATTTAAACACTACAAATTCAAAATATTTTACTACAAGTTAACCAACCGTACCTGCTTGTAGGGGACTTTAATTGTCACAATACAATCTGGGGATCAATATACACTAACCCAAAGGGAGCACTCTTAGAAGGTATAATAAATGAAAGATCATTAATAATCATGAATAACGGACAACCAACTCACATCAATGAAGCATCGGGAGGTTTTAGCGCAATTGATCTTTCTCTGCGTCTCCATCGGTTGCATTAAACTCATCATGGGAGACTTTAGACGATGCACACCACAGCGATCACTTTCCTATCATGATAAATATCGGAACACAAATACACAAATACAACAGCATCCCAAAATGGAATATAGAAAAGGCGAACTGGGAAAAGTTTCGTGAACACCTAAGTACGGCGAAATATGAAAACCAAAATAACACGGTTCAAACACTATCAGACACGATCATGTCAGCTGCGTTAGAATCAATACCAAAAAAATATACAGCATTAAAAAAGCCTCCAGTACCATGGTGGACAGCAGAAATTGGATATATAAATAAATTTTAGGAACGATTATTGCGAATATACAAAAAGCACAAAACAAACGAAAACTTAATTGCTTTTAAAAGAGTACGATCAACAGAAAGGCGACTAAAACGCACAGCGCAACTAACCTCATGGCGTAAATACACGTCCTCAATAAACTGTAACACCAACATAAACCAGATGTGGCGCAAACCCAAAGCTATTATTGGTTGTAGCAAACCACCGTCATTGCCTACATTCAATATTGATGGAAGATTAACTAATGACCCTCAAAGTACCTCCAACCACCTAGCACAGTTTTTCCAAAGTGTATCTTGTGATTCGCAGTACTCAGAAGCATTTCAAGACCATAAGAAAAAAACCGAACGGCAGACTATACAATTTATTGAAGATGACTTAGAACCATATAATAAATTATTTGTACTATCGGAATTGACAAGGGCTCTAACTAAAACCAAAGATACGACACCAGGAAATGATAACATCACGTACAGTATGTTAAAAAATTTACCCACAGAAAGTAAACAGATGTTGCTTAACGTATATAATAACATACGGTGTACAGGATTGTACCCCCCGGAGTGGAAATTAGCAACAGTCATAGCACTCCCAAAAGAGAACAAAGATAAAACCAATCCGGAAAGTTACAGGCCCATAACGTTATCATCCTGTATAAGCAAAATATTTGAAAGCATGGTAAACTATAGACTAACAGCCGTACTAGAAAGAGAAAACAGAATCAGCAAATATCAAGCGGGGTTTAGAAAGGGCCACTCTACAACTGATCACTTGCTACAGATGGACCATATAATAAAAGAAGCCTTTACAAAAACTCAACATGTGTTAGCGGTATTCTTTGATTTGGAAAAAAACATTCGACACGGTATGGCGACAATACATAATACGACAACTTAAATTATGGGGACTTAAGGGCAGACTACCAAAGATAATTCAAGCGCTCCTACAAAAACGCCTTTTCCAAGTCCGAATCAGCAACGTATACTCAAACGTATATGAGCAAAAAAAATGGTGTACCACAAGGCTCAGTGCTTAGCACGACACTGTTTACAATAGCGATTAACGGGATAGCGGATGGTATATCTCAAAATAGCAACGCCATGCTCTATGTGGACGATCTAGTAATTACAGTGACGGGAACAGAAATTGAAGAGATGAGTAAAATAATGCAAGAAAATGTTGATGCTGTGGCTCGTACTGCAGAAATTCGGGGACTAAAATTATCAATAACAAAAACAGTGTGTATGCACTACTGCCGCCTGAGAAAAAAACACGTCGAACCAGAAATACTATTAAACAACTCTGTTATACCATATGAAATACATCACAAATTTCTGGGACTTAAGTTTGATAATAAACTTACTTGGAAAGTACATATACAAGAACTTACCGCTAAATGTAAAAGAATCCTAAATAAGATTAAGGGCTTGTGCAATTACACTTGGGGTGCTGACCAAAGTTCACTAAGGAAGATTCATGCTGTATGGAACCAAGCATTGCTGTTAATTACAGGTGGCTATAGGACTTCGCCCATACACTGTATGAATATTATTGCAAATTATCCACCACTCGAACTCAGGTTTCTAGAAATTAACCTTAAGTATGGAGCAAAACTACTGAGCAAGGAAAACAATCTACTCCACTCAACAATAGTAAACCCACTAATGTTGCCCAAATATGAATGGAACCAAGCAAAACAATACCTGCTATAATCACACTACACCAACAACTACAAACTGAAAACATAAACCATAGTATTTGGAATACAGGGAGAAACATATACGATTGGTTACTATACGTTCCTCAAATAGTATATATCACACCAACAAATCAAAAGGACATAAACACAACATTCACAGAATTTAAACGCCAACATGAGGACTTCATAATTGCATACAATGAAATAGAATTTAGTGTAACAAACCACATATACTCAGTTATTGTCAACAACCAAGCAAATGTAATTGCAATTCACCTTCCCGAGGGATCCTCAGAACTAACCGCAGGTCTTGTTGCAGTACTGAAAGCAACAGAGTTCTGCAAAAATCAAAATAAGGTACTAATCTGCATTGCATCTAAAATTGCTATCACAGCCCTCAAAAACCCATACACAAAAAACGACCTCGTAAAATATGTACTGCAAAGTATAACAAAGTGGAGCGATGAGGACAGATGTATAAAACTAGTACATACGCCTAAGCAACTAAACACCCTAGTAAACAAATCATTACAAATTGAAGGGGAAAGTGAGATCGAAACATGCACTAAGTGCACACTGGACGATATATTAGTGAGGATCCAAAGAAATATTAAAACAAAATGGCAAAATCAGTGGGAGAGAAGTAATAGTCAAATGAGGGAAATAATAACTGACGTAGGACTAATACATAAAAACATTAAATTAGAACACAGGAAACAAGAGGTGGTATGGGCGAGAATAGTTATAGGACATACAAGACTGACACATTCACATATATTACTGGGTAAAGAAAGTCCGAAGTGCGCTCAGTGCGGGCAAATGTTGTCAATACGCCACGTTGTAGAAGACTGTGAGGCATTGCAACCATATAGAAATAAACACAATATAAAAAAAGAATTAACAGCAATAGTCAAAGAAAAAAGTGAATACCTCAACCTTCTGAATTATTTTGAAGACGTTAATATAATCAACGAGATATAATTAAACTGGCCACAACGTAACTACCCACTAAGGACATTCAATGATCGAAGATATCGAAAATGTCTTACAATGGGTAATTACTCAAATAGAGAAAAAAAAAAAATAATAATAATAATAATAATAATAATAATAATAACAATAATAATAACAATAATAATAATAATAAAAATAATAAAAATTAGTTATTTTTGGTGTTATAATTAAATTTAAATCAAAAAACGTGGTTTATTTGTGAAATCTCGACCTAAAATTTATAAATATAACATAAAATTGGAAATTTTGCATTTTACACTGTGAAGTATTATCATATTCATCTAAGTTGGAACTTTTATTAATTCTTTAAAATAGAAAATTGATTAACAAATGGTTTTGCGTTGATATTTTAATAAATAGTGGATTTTATTATGATGGATGTGTTGTACTATTATACGAATAGATATTAATTAGAATATGGAAATTGACCCCACTGCGGATGTTTTGCCGACGGATCAGCCGACAACCACCAAAGCGGGTAAAGTACGACAACGCTTAAAATGGTCATATGAAATGAATCTACATGTCATGCGTTGCTACTACACTGTTACTAAATTAGAAAATATACCATTAATTAGACATAATTTTAGGGAAATGTTTTTAAATAGATTTAATGATTATACCATTGTAACGGAACAAAGACTAGTAGACCAAAAAAGAGTAATCATAATCCGAAAGTTTATACCTCAACTGCAATTGGATTTACTAAAAGAAGAAGTAGCAAAAGTTGTAAATATAAGAATATCTGAAGTTAATTCAAATGTGCAACTTCCAAAATCACACACACAACAATTTCAAATAATTGATGATATTAATTCTGAAACTAGCATTAATAACCAAGTTATATACTTACAAAACAATAATAATATGAATTCTACATTAACTGACATAAAATTATTATTTGAACAGACGCTAATTGAGTTTAAAGATACAGATCCTTTGAAACGACCACCAATTGCAACAACCAACAACTTTAGAAAACTCATTACCGTAATAAATACACTAGATACTGAAATTATCCCAAAATATTTAACATCAAATAAGCCTTTTGAATACTTACATAGTGTGATTTATTCTGCAGCAGTAACTTCTATTAAATATTGTAGTAATCCTATTAGTAACGAAATTAATAGTAGAAGTAATACACTAAATATAAATCCATGGGAGAAAAGGGTTAGTAAAAAAGTAGATGAGTTGAGGAAAGAAATAGGTCAATTAACTGCCTTTATTCATGGTCATAGAGGAAATAAATTAAACAAAAAAATTAACATAATTATGAATCGTAATTTAATTCATGCTTTTCGTGATCCACATAATGAAAATGTGGTCCATGTTCTTGACACATTGAAACAGAAACTTACAGTTACGTCAAAAAAACTCAGAAGATATCGAATGTCAATTAAAGGGAGAAAAAATAACAACCTATTTAAAAAAAATGAGAAACTATTTTATCGTCATCTCCAAAAATCACCGAATGTATCAAATAATGGTATTCTTGACAAAGAAGAAGCATTCAATTTCTGGTCTGAATTATGGTCTGTACCAATCAAACATAATAAAATGGCAAACTGGATTAAACAAGAAAATGATAGAATGACTCAAATACCAAATATGAGTGAAAGTGAAATTTCTTTAGGGGAATTAAAAATGGTCATTAATAGAGCTCATAATTGGAAAGCAGCTGGTATTCATGGAATTCAAAATTTTTGGTACAAATGCTTTCAAAGTACACATCAATTCATTTTAGATCATTTTAACAATTTTCTTAAGTATCCGTTACTTATTCCCAAATTTTTCATGCATGGAATTACATATTTACTTCCAAAAGATAATGATACTAAAATCCTACAAAATATCGACCAATTACATGTCTTCCTACTATATATAAGTTCCTAACTTCATGTTTAACTGAAAAATCTCCAAACATTGTGAAGAAAATTCAATTATTGCTATTGAACAGAAAGGTTGTACCAGAAACTCTCAGGGTTGTAAAGAACAATTATTAATTGATTCTGTAATATTAGAGCAAGCTATACATAAGCAAAGAAACTTATATACAGCCTTTATAGACTACAAGAAAGCGTACGATTCCGTTCCTCATACATGGCTTATTGAGATTCTTTCCATATATAAAATTAATCCATCTATTATAACTTTGCTCAAACATATAATGTCGCATTGGATAACTCAACTTAACTTTGCAGGACAAAATAAAATAATTACTTCTTCATGTATAAAAATTTTGAAAGCCATTTATCAAGGAGATACTTTAAGCCCTTTATGGTTTTGCTTAGCATTAAACCCTCTGTCTTATTTGCTAAATTCAACAGAATGTGGATTTAAGTTAAAAGCCGATAGAGATTTACAACATTCCATATCACACTTACTATACATGGATGACATTAAATTGTATGCTGGCAAATCACAACATATACATAATTTACTAAAGACAGTTGAATTATTTTCAAATGATATTAAAATGGATTTCGGGTTAGATAAATGTAAAACGCAGACTTTGATTAGAGGTACTCATAATACATAAGGTTTTAAAACTCAGACTGGGGAAATCATTGAATCAATGAAAGAAGGGGAAATATATAAATATCTTGGTGTTCAACAATCCATTCGAGCACAACGTACTGAAATTAAATCCGAAACTCTTAATAAATTTAAGTCTAGATTAGAAAATATTATGAAGACACAATTAAATGGTAAAAACATTGCAAAAGCTTTTAATACATATGCAATACCAATTATTACTTACACGTTTGGGGTGATTAAGTGGACTATCACAGAACTTGATTCAATTGAAAGATCTATTAGGACAACTTTAACAAAGTTTCGTGCACATCATCCAAAATCGGCAATTGAGAGGATAACTATACCAAGAGTTCAAGGAGGTAGAGGTAAACTTAAAATATTTACATAATAATATTATTAAAAATTTAAAACAATACTTTAATCAAAAAGCTCAAGAATCTCTACTATTTAAAACTGTAACAAAGGCAGACTACAATTATACCCCACTTAACATGTCGACACCTGAAATAGATCCAATCTTGAATAAACAAGAAGCAGTTAACCTTTTAATTGATATTTGGAAAAGAAAATCGTTACATGGAAAACATGTTTAGGATTTATGTAATGATAATGTTGACAAAGTTGCATCAAATTATTGGCTCATGGTATGGTAATTTATATCCAGAGACTGAAGGGTTTATGTGCTCGATTCGAGACCAGGTAATTGCAACTGAAAATTACTTGAAACACGTAATCAAAGATTTAACCATATTAGACGACAGATGTCGTAGATGCCTAAATGTTCCAGAAACAATACAACACATTACAGCTGGTTGTACTATGTTAGCTCATAATGAATATTTACATCGTCACAACTGTGTGGGTAAAATTATACACCAATGTATTGCTCAGAATCTTCATTTTACAGATAATTTCAAAATACCCTATTATAATTATAATCCTGAACGAGTTTTAGAAAATGACACACATAGATTATATTGAGATAGAACGATATTAACTGAAAAAATATACCATCTAACAGACCAGATATAGTTCTTGTAGAAAAACAAAGAAGAAAACCTACTTTATTGAAATAGCGATACCGAATTCAAATAATTTGCAAACTACATTTACAACAAAGATAAATAAGTATGTGGATCTTGCACATGAGGTCAAACAACAATAAAATCAAGAAAACGTTAAAATTATTCCGATAGTAATTTCTACAACAGCAATTATTCATAAATCTTTAAGGTGCAATTTAAAAATACTTGATTTACTTAGCTCTTTGATAACCAAGTTACAAAAATCGGTATTACTCAACACATGCAACATTGTAAGGCGATTTTTAAATCAATACTAGCTACTACATTATCACAAACTATAACTTAATTAAAATTAATTAAATTTAGTTGAAATTTTGTAAAATTAAATATATAAAAAAAAAAAAAAAAACAGAGCCCAACTTCCTTGGTTCACTACCCGGAAGTGGGTGAATTCCAGCAACTCTGCTGAGAATGTCAAATTCTGAATAATAATAATAATAATAATGATAATAATTATAATAATAATAATAATAAAATTAGTTATTTTGGTGTTATAATTAAATTTAAATCAAAAACGTGGTTTATTTGTGAAATCTCGACCTAAAATTTATAAATATAATATAAAATTGGAAATTTTGCATTTTACGCTGTGAAGTATTATCATATTCATCTAAGTTGGAACTTTTATTAATTCTTTAAAATAATAATAATAACAAATAATAAATAATAATAATAATAATAATAATAATAAGAATAATAAAATAATAATAATAATAATAATAATAATAATAAATATACCTCGGGGAGTAAAGTCGAACCAGCACCTCCACGTGGTACTCCCCGGGTAATGCTAACTCTGGTCGCATACCGTTTCGTTATATATCCGTTCCTTACGTCCGTTGTCTACACTTGTGTTTCTTTTCAGAGAGTAAACTCCACTATAAAATCTGAAATCTAAGGTGTTATGCGATCCATGCCAAGAGATGAATGGCTATGCGAAGTTAGTCGCTAACGGAGCCCTCTAGATACCTGGCTGCCTCTAGTTGTAATCAGTTAAGCCTTGCTACGGTATGGGACCACTGCCGTAGTGGACCTGTTTTTGTGCCCATTTTCGTGGGAATTGCATGGATAGTCTGCAATTAAACAAAGAGTCGTCCACCTCTTTAAACGTGGATACGGTGGGAGGGGGTCCGTCAAAATCCCCACTCCTAATATCAACATTGAAAAGAAGGATAACTGTCCCCGGTTCTTATTTATAGGAAAAATAGAAGGAGATTTCTCCACACTGAGTCCTTTCTTAATTTCAAAAGTTTATTTGGATTAGTTGGAAGAGTAGAGGAAGTGAAAAGATTAAAGGAATGTTGCTTATTAAAACAGTGTCGAATAAACAATCCAAACGTTTGTTACAGCTTAATAGATTATGTGAATTTGATGTAAGTGTCAAACCACATGAAACCTTAAATACTTCAAAAGGTGTTATATACTGTAGGGATTTCTTAAACTGTAGCGAGGAAGAAATATTGGAAGGATTATCTGAAATAAATGTAATCGCTGTAAAACGAATAAAAACGAAAATTGGGGGTATTCTTAAAGACACGCCTAACCTTATACTAACTTTTAATTCAACGTCGTTACCTAAAACCATAAACGCAGCCTATTATACTTTGCGAGTGAGACCATATATCCCAGCTCCTATGCGTTGCTTTAAATGTCAAAGGTTTGGTCACACTATCTTTAAATGTGAAGGTCCGCAAGTTTGTGTGTGCGGCAAACCTATACATGAGGGACTCCCATGTGAAATTCCAGTCTGCTGTCCTAACTGTAGTGGAGATCACCCAGCAAATTCGAAAGCGTGTACGGTATATAAAAAAGAGCTTGAGATACAAGAGATAAGAGTTACACAGAAGGTTACATATCCAGAAGCGAGGCGTATGGTGGGTAGTGTGGTAACATCCGTTAACTCACACGCAGACTTTGCAACACATAACTCTCAGCAGTCACTCTCAGGTGAATATTATTCCTGAAATAAGAAATATAGTAAATAATGAAATAAAAACACTTACTTCAGTCTTAATGGAGTATATCAGAAGTCGCTATCTATGCCAACAGTATATAGAGAAGCGGGGAAAGACCTAGAAACTGTAATGGATGAGAAATCCAGGGGTGCAAAGAGGAAACCTTCTTTGACAAGGTCACAATCTGCAGAATCTAGTGTAACTTCTGTAGATGAAAAGACATTAGAACAAGCTAAACAGCCTAAAAAGAAGAAAGGATGGCCCAAGGGAAAACCTAGGGGCTCTAGTACTCAACGTGGGTCACAAGAATAATCTGTGATATCTACTAGTCAAGGTTCAAACCTATGTGATTAAAATCTGTGATATTTTATTATTGTGTTTGTTGACGTTTTATAATTTATTTTACATTATCAATTATCTGTGATATATGTGTATTTGTCCTCGTTCATGTATATCTAGTCAATCGTTGTAAAACACATCGAGTGTTCATTTTACAATAAATAATAAAATTCGTAAAATTATCCAGTGGAATTGTAGAGGACTATCCAACAACCTGAACGAGCTGAAACTGCTAATTCAAAAGCATACTCCAGTGTGTGTTGCTCTTCAAGAAACGCACTTGAAACCCAGAAACAAATATAACATCAAAGGTTTTAACCTAATAAGAAAAGATTTTTACTCACCTCAAAGAGCCTGTGGTGGTGTGGCTTTAGCAATCCGAAAAGGCACATCATATAAAAGAGTAAAATATAGACACACCATATCAAGCTGTAGCAGTAAAACTTGAAATTAATTTAGGCTTTACACTATGTAATATTTACCTCCCCAATACAAATTATAATGTTGGAGAGATTGGAAAAATTATCAACCAGCTACCAACACCTTTGATCCTTGTTGGCGATTTTAATTCCCACAATATAGTCTGGGGCTCCATTTCAAACGACCTGCGGTAAAGAACTCTTAGACCTCATAGAAAATAGAAACCTTAGTATTCTAAATGATAATTCGGCTACCTATTTCAATGTAAGATCAGGAAGGTTTGATACCATTGATTTATCGATATGTTCACCAACTATACATACTGACCTGAAATGAGAAGTGAAAAATGACTTACATAACAGTGATCATTTCCCAACAATTACGAGTATCCGAAGTGGCAATCCAATAATGAACACTGTATCCAAGTTCAAAATTCAACAAGCTGATTGGGAACGTTTTACAAAACTGCTTAACCCTCCAAACGAGGATACATTGAACCTTGAAACCTTAACACAATCTATTATTAAAGCTGCGGAGGATAGCATACCAAAATCCAAGGGTCTCTACATCACTAAGATGGTCCCATGGTGGTCATCCGAAATAAAAGAAAAAATATCGTTAAAGAAAAAAGCTTTAAATAGATTCCGACATAGCCCCACATTGGATAACCTCGTTGAATTTAAAAAACGTAGAGCAGAGTGTCGAAGGGAAATTCTAGTAGCACAAAGAAAATCGTGGCGAGATTATGTATCTACACCATACGCAACAAGCCATGAAATCTGGAGAAAGATTGGTGCTATATCCGGTAAAACTGGATGTAACTATCCGGTATCTCTCCGCAAAGTAGATGGGGTTGTAACAAATAATCTGATGGATATATCTTACTCTTGCAGATCAATTCTATCAAGTCAGTAGTTCTTCAAACTACCCTGATTCTTTCCTAGAACTCAAGACTGACAAGGAAGCAAGCCCTATTGATTTTGATACGAAAGATAATCTAAAATATAACCTACCTTTACACTGGAAGAGTTAGAAACCGCAATTCAGCGCACCAAATCTTGTTCGCCGGGATACGATGGTATTCATAACCAAATACTTCGCCATTCCAGCACAGAAATGAAAAAATGTATTTTAAAATTCTTTAATACATGCTGGAAAGAATGTACCTACCCTCAGAATGGAAACAATCTGCTGTGGTCCCAATATTAAAACCGGAAAAGACCCAATGTTGGCAAAACACTACCGTCCAATCAGCTTGACCTCCTGCTTAGGCAAATTATTATAAAATTGGTAAACGAACGCCTGCAGTTATTTTTAGAGAATAGGCACATATTTGTCTCTTAGCAAACTGGATTTCGGAAGGGTAGATCAACAGTTGATCACTTGATCAAGCTGAGTGACAAAATATTGAGGGCATTTGATAATAGAGAGCATCTGGTAGCAGTCTTCTTCGACATTAAAGGAGCGTACGACATGACGTGGAGACACGGCATACTACAAAATATGTTTAAATATAGCTTACGAGGAAACTTACCTAAATTTGTACACTCGTTTTTGCAAAATCGCAAATTCGTCGTTAGAGTTGGAGGCGCCCACTCAAAAGAGCACATCCTAGAGAATGGGGTACCGCAAGGTTCAACGTTGAGTTGTACACTGTTTGCTATCGCCATAAATGAAATAGCCTCAGGTGTTATGGGTGAAGTGGACAAATGTTTATACGTTGACGACCTTATGATCTGTTACGCCGGTAAATCGATTGGTGGCATTACAGCGAAATTACAAGAGGCAATCAACCAAATACAAAAAAATGCAAATTCTGTAGGTATGTACTCTCGAAAGAAAAAAACAAAATGTATACATTTTTGCCAACTTAGGAAACCACACTACGGTCCAGTATTATTTATGAATGGCAGAATAATTAACATAACTCACGAAATAAAGTTTCTGGGGCTCAACTTTGATAGCGAGTTGAGATGGAATAGACACCTCGAAAGTCTTATAGCTTCCAGCAGACAATTATTGAACATACTTAGGGTACTTGCTCACCAAAAGTGGGGAGCTCACCCTAAAACACTTCTTGACATCTACAAGGCTCTGATCTTGTCCCGAATAGACTACGGATGCCAAGTATATTCTACGTGTAATGAAACACTGCTGCGCCAACTAAATAAGGTTCAGAACCTTGCGATCAGGTACTCCTTAGGAGCCTTTCCAACAACACCAGTTAGTGCCCTTTGCGTCGAAGCAAATACTCCTCCTCTTGTTTTCCGTCGGAAACAGACAATAGCTAACTATTACCTAAAAACATCGTTAGACAATGAGCATCCAAATTATGGGACGCTCGTTGATGACACTAGGCATACACGATTATACAGATGTAGATCAATCGGCCAAAGAGCAAGGGAACACCTTAGAGATCTCAATCCAAACGACGAGGACCTGTCTAACATGACAAAAGAAGTTCGACAAAAATTTGTAAAGAATCGAGTATGTGAGCGCTGGCAGGAGCAATGGACGGAAACCAATGCGACGTTAAAGAAAGTTAAACCGACCATTAAACCGTTATTCCACCTCAGTCTACAACGTAGCAACTTGATGAGGTTATATAGGCTCGCTTAGACATACTGCTCTTACTCATAGCTACTTGTTAGCGGGTGAAGACCACCACAATGTGAGAGATATGGAGTAGGTTTGATTCCCGAACACTTACTTTGTCAATGTTAACAGTATGTGGTGGAACGGAACTTATTCGCTATTAGTGCAATGTGGGCCGCCAACTTGACAACCAGCGAACAGTGTAGTAACACATTAAAATTTATGCGAGCAACAGGTAAATTGGATGAACTGTAAATAGTTCCATTAAATTTTAAACCAATTCATGATTGCATAAGTATTATTCCCACTTGTGATATTTTTCGCAATTACCATCATAATAGAGAAGTATAAAGACCAATGGCCTCAGAAGTCGACGCCAAAGGTGGGGTTTTAGTGGGTAGGCCCGGAAACGGAAAAACCCCACACTACCCGGTTATTCCCCCGGTGTGTGCATAAGGAGCATTTCCCCACCTGTTTAAAAAAAATAATAATAATACCTAGGGGTTGAAGCCTACTAGGCACGTCCCCAGGTGGCGGATAGGGAAACGACCTTGCAAATGATCGCAAGTGATGCAAGGCCAACACCGAAATATGAGCTCGTGACGTCAACTCGCCACCGTTAGCTCTACATAATACGGTGTCGCGGACCAATTCACGTGGGGCCTTGTAACTCAAGGACAGGGACGGCAACCCTGCGTCCCCTTAGCTGTAAGTTCGCTTTTCTTATACTAGTCTTGAGTGGATTCCTTACCTTAACTCTTTTCTGTCGGAGCACCCTCGCTCTAAATCTTGTTCTCTTCAGGATACCAGCGAAAGCTGAGAGACCTCTTCCTTTTTTTTCTACTCTTCCCAGGACATGCGCCGTCAAAAGTGTGTACGGGTGTGGCAAGCCCGGGATGTCCTTGCTGGGGACGGCTGAGCGCTAGCCGTGTCCTAATACCGCAACCGCGAAGTGTACTTCAGAGACTCTAGCAGGGCGTGGCTATGGAACGTTGTACAGGTAGCGATCGGTGGTTCTGGCTTAATTGCCTGTACTACGAGAAAGGTAACCTCTTTAAAAGATCCCCCAATCCCAAGGTCGTTTGGCAGTTTTAAGTACTGAAGGTACTGCGCGAGGGGAAGCCTGAGAATGAGCAGGGGAAAGCCTGGTCGCTAGCGTTGAAACGCTTGTGGGGAAACGGGCGCCTGTGCACAGTATCAAGCCTTGCTATGGTATGGGTGCACTGCTGTAGTCGACATTTTTACATCCCAACTCGTGGAATTTGTGTGAGTTACACAAATTTAAATCAGGACTTGTCCACCAAAATAAGCGCTGAAGGTAGACAGCGTCCTCAAACCGCCTCAGAAGGAAAGCAGGAAAAGGAAATCCCTTTACCCCGGTTTCTGCTCCTTAAAATAAAAGAGGAGGACTTTGACAAGGTCGGTCCCTTCCTAATTTCTAAAGCACTGTTTGGATTGGTTGGAGAAGTTAACGATATTAAGAAAATGAAAGGAGTCTTGTTGGAAGAGACGAAGTCAAGGGTTCAGCCGCGAAAACTATAAAGTATCAAAAGAATAGCAGAAATGGAAGTACAGATAACCTCTCATTCTACTTTCAATCAATGTAAAGGCGTAGTGTACTGCCTAGATTTATTAAACTGTACTATAGAAGAAATATTAAACGGACGTGAAACGAATAAGTGTTAGAAAAGGTGATAAATGGGTAGATTCGCCTAACCACGTTTTTACTTTTAATAAAACAAGTTTACCAAAAATATATAAAGGCAGACATGTATCCATTAGTAGTTAGGCCATACATCCCTAATCCGTTGAGGTGTTTCAAGTGCCAAAGGTTTGTACATTCTTCAATAAATTGCAAAAACCCAAGAATTTGTGTGTGGAAAGGAGCTACACGAGGGAATATTCTGTGAATCTCCAAAAAAATGCGCAAACTGTGAAGCTGATCACTCTGCTAGTTGGAAAGGATGCCCTACATACAAAGGGAAGCAAAGATAAAAGAAATTATGGTTCTAAATAAGGTGCCTTACCCACAGGCAAAACAGATGTAGGGCTCTGCCGTCACAATCAGATCTAAAATTGCGCAGGTTGCCTCGTCATCCACCAGCATGCTGCCTCTGAAGGAAATTATTCCTAAAACAAGGAAAATAATTAGAGAAGAGATGGTTCTTTTGGCACCTGTAGTTGCTGCTTCCACTGAAATGTCAAAAGTAGATTTGATTTCTGAAATTAGTTAGAGACGAGTTTAAGACAGGAAATAAAGTTACACCATTAGCTTCCACTCCTGTTGAAGATTTAGCCGCACCCTTCGCTTTACCTAAACCCAGAGTTCTATCCATATCCCTATCAGATGCTGAAACAATGGAGTATGAATCTCGGGGTGCAAGACGAAAAACTGAAAATAATGATTCCAGTATTGAATCTATTGACCAGTTCATTCTCGCGAAAGCTAAAGAAGGGAAAAAAAGAAAAAGGGACCGACGAAAGGTGTACCTAGAAGCCCTCAAAAAAGTAATACGTCGTTAGACGCTACTTAGTCAATACTCTAGTCAACCATCTGTGATATTTTATTAATTCTCTGTGATATTCTAACTGTAACTGTGATATTAGTATTAAAAATGTGATTACGTTTGATTCTTTCTTCTTATATTCTTATTTACTAAATGTCAATGTGCTAGTCTCAAAAAAAAACCATTCAAAATGTTGATGGAGAATATAATTCAATGGATTTGCAATGGCTGCAAGAAAAGCACTGAAGAATTAAAATTGTTAATAAAAAGGTACTTACCACTAGCGATATGTATACAGGAAACACATTTTAGGAAAAAGGACAAATATTTCATAAATCAGTGTACCATATGTCGACTTGATATGCCACCCTTGTTAAGAGCGAAAGGAGGGGTAGCCACTTTTTTACATCAAAACTGTATATATAAACCTATACACCTAATATCACCTCTTCCAGCAATAGCGGTGCACGTAACACATCTTATTGGCTTGGTGCTATGTGATATATATCTACCGGATGGAAATTGGACAATACAAGATCTAGAAAATATAACGTCCCAAATGAAAAAAACATATCTGCTGTTAGGAGATTTAAACTCTCATAGCCCTGTATGGGGATCCGAAAGACACGACATTAGAGGTAACAACGTGGAAAATTTCAGATTAGTAGATGGTGTTTAAACCGCGCAAAATGGGAAGAGTTTATACGAAAAATAGTAATTATAGATCATAGCCAAGGTATTAATGAAATGATAGGAAATCTAAATGATTCCATCATAAAGGCTACTCAAAATACAATTCCTAAAACGAAAAATACTCCACTGGTGGAATTCGGACGTAGCTAGAGCAATATATGAACGTAAGAAAGCTCTTAAGAGATTTTCTGTAAATCCTACAAATGAAAATTAAATACAATTTAAAAGATGTAGAGCTTTAGCTGGACTAGAAATAACAAATGCCAAGAAACAGACATGGCAAGAATATGTAGAAAATCTACACTGCAATACTGCGGCTTCGCAACTATGGAGGAAAATTCGCGCTATATTAGGAAAAAATGATAAATTTGCGCTTACCAAATTAACGACAGCCGGAAGCTTAATAAGTAATCCCTTACAAGTTGCCGAAGAGTTTTCAGTGATCAAAATTACACAAAAAATGTTTTCACAACGAAGAACCAGCTTGAAGTACACCTGAATTTCGAAGAAGGGCAAGAGCAAAAATACAACTTACCTATAACTATGACAGAGCTTAAGAATGAGATAAGACAGTTAAAAGACTTAGCAGCGGGTATAGACGACATTACCAATAAAATGATTAAAAACTTACCTGACTCAAGTCTTCAAGACCTGCTACACATTTACAACAGGACTTGGAATGAAGGATGTTACCCATCTCTGTGAAAAATGGCAATAGCTGTTACAGTAATTAAAGCACGAAAATATCCATGCAATCCCGGAAGCTATAGGCCAATTGCTCTTTCGTGCTCTCTAGGAAAAGTTTTATAGAAAATCTTAAATAAAAGAATGGTTGCACTCATGGAAGAAAAAGGATGGATTAATAAATACCAAGCGGTATTTAGGAAAAATTTTTCGATCATTGATACTATAGTTCAACTGTGCACAAAGGTACAAGAGGATTTCTCTAAAAAAGAACACACTGTAGACGTATTTTTCGATCTTGAAAAGGCATACGATACGGTTTGGAGGTACGCAGTTATTTCTCATATACACAAATGTGGAATAAGGGGCAACATGGGGTGTTTTATAAAGCAATTTCTAACAGATCGGTGTTTTATCTTTCCACTAAATTAGGAACAGACGGAAATTCTAAATTACAAATGGCCGTACATTCAATAATAACTCAAACCGAAAGCGTAGGTTTTAAGCTCTCTGCAGAAAACTGTTTGCATGCATTTCTGTAGGCTGCGAACACCCCATTACCAGCCCAACTTGTTTATAAAAGATCTCCAAATACAATGCGTACAAAAACATAAATTTCTTGGAGTAACACTAGATTCAAAGTTACTTTGGAGAGAACACATAGAAGATATTAAAGCAAAACCGATAAGATTATAAACGTAATGAATGAAGTGCATAGCAAACTCAAAATGGGGGGCAAATAGTTTGTGTGCAGAGGCAGGTGTATTACCTTTAAGGTACAGAAGAGCGTGGCTTCTGTTGAAATATACCTCGAAAATATTTAAGATTAGGTCACACATTAACCATTCCCTTACCTACGTTGGAGTAAATGAGATGGCCACAAATATTCTCATGTATACTAATATCCAAGGAGCTTGCAAACTTTCAATGATAGAACATCGGAACAATTTTGAAAATAGTACAAATATCAAAAACAAGGTATGGAGTGCATGGCAAGACGAATGGGAAAACGAAAACCGAGCTCTGAAGCAACACTTACGGTTAGCACGAGAACGCAAAGGTATCCGCCGGTGCAACGGAAAGCAAGTGTGGTATTAACAAGACTCCGTATAGGTCATATTAAACTAACGCTCGAGTATCTGCTAACCAATAAGCCACAAAATATATGCGAGCTGTGCAGGGTACCTTTAACGTTGGAACACATTTTTGATGAATGTATTCAATATAAAAGACACAAGGAAATGTGTAACATAAACTTTAACTTTAAAAACGCATTGAGAGAATTAGACGGAACAAAGTTGAAGATGTTTCAATTTCTGCACTTAATAAATCATTTTCGTAATATATAATACATAATACAAAGTAACATTGTTATGACAAACTTTAGATATGTGGCTATTAACCCTAGTGGTTGACGCCAAAACAAACAAAAAATAATAATAATAATAGAATACAATCCAATAGCGATTGCGCTTCAGGAAACCCATTTTAAAACTAGTGATGAGTTTTAACTAAATGGTTATCGAATTGTTAGGAAGGACATTCACCATTATATTAGGGCAAAAGGGGGTGTAGCCAAACTACTTCATAACATTTCGGTATTTAAGCAAATTGACTTAAATACCCAATTGCAGGTTATAACTGTAAATATCTGTTATACAGTTAAGGACACTATATGCAGCATCTATTTACCAGACCGTAACTGGGAATTATTTGAGTTACAACAAGTAATAGCACAGCTTCCCACACCATTCCTACTTTTAGGAGACTTTAACGTCAATAGTCCCTTATTGGGTTTCATAAAATATGATAATCATGGAAAAACACTAGAATCCTTTTTGACACAGAAAATGGCAATTCTGAATGGTGGTAAGTTCACTTACTTTAATTCAAGGTCGAACAGTTTTTCTGCAATCGATTTAAGTCTATGTTCTCCAGAAATACTAGCTAAATTGTTACACGTCCAAACCGCACTAGGCGTCGTGCATGCCTACTAATGTAAGCGGGTTGCCAAGCCAGCTAACAGGGAGATGGGCGTGGTCGAAATAATAAGTAAAATGAATGATTAATATGCTCAAACACCTTACACCTACATTAAAACAGCTCAGTCCGGGAAAATATGTCTCTAGGCGCCACCACAATCGAAACTTTGCTAAAATAATTGTCTTAAGCTGGATGTTAATTAACCCTACTTGATTGTGGAAAGTAGGATCATGCTTACTCGGTAAACTCCTATACGAAGGTTCTAAAACAAACACTCGTCCCAAACAATTCAACTCAAACTCAAATAAATTTAGTACTACCCAGGTTATTAAAAACCTTTTGAATACACCTCGTATACCAAAACTTCCAAAATAAAATTTATCACTCAAATTCATTCAATGAACGGTAATTAATTTTTAAAAAAAAAATTCTTAACATGAACGATATCTTTTAAATTTACTTTACTTTTTATATCACTTCTGAATCGTGTTGACATTCGTAAATGATTTAAGGTTTCAAAACTCCAACTCTTTGTTATACTTAATGACATTTAAACTAACAGATGATCCGTTAATAGTGCATTGCACTAATGAAACAAACAGGAAAATTTTGCAATCAACCTGGCAAATATGAACTTTCAGGTCGTTCCTTAAATCTGAAAAATTAAAATATGCAAAGCCTACCCTTAAAATTGCCAAAACAAGATCACCAATTAAGTAAATGTTACATCTGTGTTTCATACCTGGTTAAATAAACAACAGAATAAAAAAAAAATTAACGATAAGTATATATTGTCCTGCATAAAATAATCAAAAACACAAATATCTACATAAATTACATCAGCGTGGTTGAAAATCGAAACCACCAAGTACCACTTTGCCTTCTTACTACCAAAACAAACCATACAATACGACTCAAGAGCGATTATCTCTTCCTTTCAAAACTATTTAATCATTTAAACAACCATACGCAAGTAAACTAACAAAAGGATAATCGGGCTTAAATGAGTTCTTAAAATTCCTTAAATCTAATTTCTTACTTAACAATTGTCCATAAATCCTTGGATTTTCTTTCTTCTTTCTTCCGTAAACCAATTATGTGTAGTCCATTGGTAATCCTTTAAATTGCATGAACGCACATTACAAAGGCTCAACAAAACTTATTCCTCTGTGCACTCGCGAATAATTCACAAAGCGAGGTTATTACTCCCACAAACATGTAATAACGGTAAACCTTTGGTTGCCTCTTAAAATTTCTAGCAACCTTTACACCAATTTAGACCCTTATACAAATAAAACTTTCAATGTCATATAACGTTACTTAAACATAGGCTTAATATACCTACAACGAACACTTCGTTCACTTAACAGGTGGTCTCATAAATACTTTTAGCTGAATCTCGTTACAAGAACACGCGCTGCACTTAATACTTTAACATAACATCTCTTATCTTTTATAAATCTGCTTACGCACTATTATTTTCTTGAAAATAAACAACCTAATTTTTATCTTCAACTTCAATTTAATTATTGTTCTATTTATGAATGTCTTTTTCGATTCATCCCCGGTTCGGGTTACGCAGTTGTTTAAACAATTACTGCCTCATTAAAATTCACAAATATACTCCAACATCATCACATTCTATCCCACACTACACCTCGCGTGCGCGTCTCACCGAGCTCTCATCACAAGCCAAAAGCTAACTTCCTAACTCTAACTAACTTGTCAATCTCTGACTTTCCTATTTATAACTTCAGTCATCCATCTTTAAACATGTCTTCCTTCCGCGTTATATTCTCCAATAATATTCATTCAAAATTCCATAGTTCCAACAGCTGCTTCCCTCTATACAAGCACGCGTGTAATTACAATACATCGCCATATTTGTTTTCACTTACAAATTTTACAATTACTTCATGAAGAAATCATTTTTCGTCACCACATTCATTCAGTAGCCACTATGGTCCATTACGCAACTTTTAACATTTATCTCCAATCTGCGCTCGATCTCGTTCCGCAACATTTGCAAAAATAAGTACCGTCTAAGGTCTCAAATTCCATATACATACATTTATTCTCAAAACAATTGCACAACATTACAAAAACTTTCTATAATTAACACTTAAACATACCAAATCTTTCTCTACATATTTTCTAAAACATTCTACACTTATTCTTCACATTTTCTGACCAAGATTACTCATCTTATCTTCAGACATTCCATTCTTTATCAGCAGCAAAACAGTAGCGATACAGTGGGAAGCATTATCGTCCCATAGACAAATTTCTCTTCACATTTACATTCATCAGAATCTAATTATTCCAACACTAAAGTCTCTATAACATTCAAATACACGTATCTACATACTGAATTATATTTCTCCTAAATTTCCAGTGGCGTATCATACACCCACATACATTATACATATACAAAAAAAAAATTTTTTTTTCGTTCAAACTCAATACACTCGTGCTCAAAACACGTAATACATGTCATTATAACATCTTACATACAGGGTGCGTCAACGCAACCTGACAAAATTTGAATGGGACCAAATAGCTGTTCTCCA
The DNA here is from genome assembly GCA_036346205.1 of Vesta saturnalis. Classification (NCBI taxonomy): domain Eukaryota; kingdom Metazoa; phylum Arthropoda; class Insecta; order Coleoptera; family Lampyridae; genus Vesta; species Vesta saturnalis. The sequence continues at coordinate 1,682,197 of JARFJB010001364.1, forward strand.
TGGGATCGATTATTTTCCATTACTGATAACCACAATAGGAAATAAGTTAAAATGGACTTTAACTGACAAATGGCGTCTCAACGAGGCTCAGTTTAAAGGTAGTATTAAGCAAATCGAAATGCAGCAAAACACAAATTGTTTAACGAATGGCTTTACCAACATGGTAATAGGAGCTTCAAAAAAATCAATACCTAAAAACAGCAATAAAGTAAATAAGCCACCAGTATCCTGGTAGAATCCTGAAGTAAAAGAAGTGATCCACAACCGTAAACGGGCACTAAACATATTCTCAAAAAACCCAGTAATGAGAAACCTAATTGAGTACAAAAAACGTAGAGCAGTTGCGCGACGTGTAGTACTAGAGTCAAAAAGAAAGTCTTGGGCTCAATATACGTCAAAGATAACAATAAAGACACCAATTTACGAAGTGTGGAATAAAGTCAAAGCTGTATCAGGTCAATTTAAGCATAGAGCTCCTATAAGGTTAGAGGATCAAAATAATATAATTACTGACCATGATCAACTAGCAGAAATATTCACTGAATATTTTCAGCAGACTAGTGGCTTAATGAATTATAATGAAGAATTCAGAAGAAATTTAACTGTGAGAGAAGTAGCGTTAAACATTGGCCAAGAAAGTACAGATCAATATAATGAACCATTTACTTTGGACAAACTAACTGATGCCCTCAGTGAAACTAAAGAGATCTCTCCAGGAGTAGATCAAGTTGCGCATGCAATGATTAAAAATTTACCTGAAGCAAGAGTGAAAGACCTATTAGTATTATACAATCGCGTATGGCTCGAAGGGATATATCCAACAAATTGGAAAACCTCAATTATTGTTCCCATACTAAAATCAGGAAAGGACCTATTAAAAACATCAAACTATCGCCCAGTATCTTTAACCAGTTGCCTTGGAAAAATAGCAGAAAGCATGGTAAACGATAGGCTTATGAAATATCTATAAAGACATGAACTTTTAAATACCTGTCAATCGGGCTTCCGCAAAGGATACTCAACGAGAGACAACATTTCATATGAGGTATCCACCATAGAAGAATCCCTTAGTATGAGAAAGCACACTACCGCAATATTCTTTGACCTCGAGAAGGCTTATGATTTAGTGTGGAGGTATGGAATTCTAGAGAAAATACACGCATATGGAATAAGAGGCAACATGGCAAAGTTCATTGAAGGATTCCTTACAGAAAGATATTCCCGTGTAAAGATTGAAAACACTGTCAAGTAATCATTGCTTAGAGATTGGTATACCACTAGGATCACCTATTAGTCTCACTCCATTTTTAATATCAGTCAATGAACTACAAGAGTACTTGACCCCACCATAGGAAGACGTATGTATGTGGACGACTTGGTAATATTCACATCTTCTGAAGGAAACAAATTTCAGAATTCTGCACTTCAATTAGCCGTATATTTTTGTAAATTGAGACATCCGCATTATCGACCAAATATATTTAAAAAAAAGCAACAAATACAATATGTACCGTAATACAAATTTTTGGGGGTATTACTTGATGAGACTCTAACATGGAGCGCACTCATTGAACATATGTCTGTAAAAGCGCGCAAAGCGTTAAATGTGCCCAAATGCCTATCAAATTCCAAGTGGGGATCAGACAGAGAGGTCCTCTTGTGTGTACACAAAAACCTAATACTGTCCGTCTTCGATTATGTTTGTACGGCTTATAGCGCAGCGGCAAAAGCTAACCTTAAGAAATTGGATACCATTCCAAATTCGTGCATACGATATGCAATAGGCGCATATCCAACAAGCACTATCAGTAGTTTACTCGTCGAAACCGGAATGTTACCGCTAAAATACCGACGAATGTGGATCTTGTTAAAATATGCGAAGAAAATTAAAGACAGCCCAGCACATTTAACAATCAATGAGGAGTTGCACGAAATAAAAAATTGTATGTGGAATAGCTGGCAACAGAAGTGGGAAACCATACCCACTAATGCCCAGAAAACATAGTATTGTTCTTACTAGAATAAGAATAGGACACACAAATGCAACACATTGGCATATTTTGTCGAAAACACAACAGCCCACATATAGGAAATGCGATAAACAATTAACAGTAACACATATATTTGAGGAATGTGGTGAATTAATAGAAGATAGAGCAAAATGGAACATGAATAATAGGATAAAGATTGATTTTAAAATAAATAATGACAAAATACAAAGCTTGATGTAGTATTTAAAATATATTAATTTATTTGATAAAATTTAAAATAGGAAAAGAAAAAAAAAATCCGAAACGTAAATAGTTAGCAAATATAAGTACACAGAAGAATGGCTAATAACCTTGAAGTTGAAGCCATTACAAAAAAAAAGAATAGCGATAAATAAATGAATTGAAACCGACGTACTTCATGCAAAGGTACAATTATATGTAGACTATTTAAGCCTCTACAATTCCTCCCCACCTGAGGATGACCAAATAAGCTTGGCGCAAAATGCCGTGGATGTAGTCAACGATAGAGCTAAATGGATTGGCTTCACTTTCTCCGCTAGAAAAACTGTAACCGTGCACTTCTGCAGGTTGCGAAACTGTAATTTATGCTACGCCTTACATATTGGGGATAGTGCTATCAGCAGACAACGTCAAGTGAGATTCTTGGGAACAATTTTCGATGAAAAGTGACGGTGGAAGGATCAAATTGATAACCTTCTTGCCAAATGTGAACGCTTCTTAAATATACTAAAACTTCTATCTAACATCAATTGGGGAAGTGGAAGAAAGGTTCTAATAACTTTATATAGGACCAAGATACTGTCACGATTGGATTACAGTGTCATAGTATATCGAGTGGCACATGGATATTTGCTGACAAAACTGAAATCGTTACATTATCAAGGCATACGGTTAGCGATTGGTGCTTTTCGAACAAGCCCAAGGACGTCTGTGTTATGTGAAGCAGGCTTAGAGCCCCTACACTTAAGGTATGAACTCCTTATGTCCTATGGAGCTCGTATTCAAACTCAACCACATCATCCTCTGTATGAGTCGTTTACGTATAATTTAGAAGACCAAATATTTTTTGATCGTGTAACCATTACAAAACCTATGACAATAAGGTATAAGGATATTTTAATTAAATACAAAAAGAACCTAACACGTTTCGTAATGTAATAAATGAAAACCCTTCATGGGAAAATCTGTGATATGTGCTGAAAGAAGATCTTGTGAGAGACATCAAAGCCAATATCTTCCCGTCACTGTATAAGCAAGAGTTTAAGGCGATACAAAATTTCTATAATAACTATTACTTCATTTATACCGAAGGATCAAAAACTGGAGATGGAGTGGGTTACGCATTCGTCAATGGAAACTTTACACACAGTTTAACTTTATCGGAAGAAAACAGCATATACACGGCTTAACTAGTTGCAATAAAATAAGCTCTTATGTATTGCAAAACCTCAAGCCATAAAAATTATGTTATATGCACTGAGTCCAAAAGCAGCATGGAGGTTACCAAATGTAATTCACAGCAAGATGACTTGGTGAACATCATCACATCTTTGGTCACTACCCTACAATACGAAAGAGTCAGTGTGTTAATAATGTGGACACCAAGCCATGTGGAATTACAGGAAATAAAAAGCAGACAAAGTTGCCCACACAGCTACTCAGAATAGAACAGCTAATATAGTACCAATGCGCTTATGTGCATTTTATAAAAAACTTACCTATGAGGTGTGGCGAAGACAGTGGTACGAGATTGAGAGCGACCTAAGGGAGATAGAAAATTACGTACATGAAAAAACATACCCACAGCCGTTAAGCCGAAGAGAGCAAGTAATTATTACACGTCTACGGATCGGGCATTGCTAAAAAAACTTCTGAATATTTACTTTCCCCTCGTGCTCGAAGACAACCACAGCCAAAGTGCCACACATGCAATATACCACTGACCGTTAAGCACATTAGGATCACATGTCCAAGATATAAGAAAATAAGAGAAGAAAATGACATCACGGGCCAAATAAAAGAAATCTTGTCCTTAAGAGGGACCGATAAGAAAGTACTAAAATTCTTACGTGACATACATATGATAAATGAAATATGAATGAAGTAATAAACTGGATAAAAGGGGTTAATGATCGCCGTCATCGACACCCCCAAAAAAAAACAAAATAATAATAATAACAATAATAATAATAGTAATAATTTGAATTTGAATTTGAATTTGAATTGGTTTATTTCATTAATATTTACAATTCAAGGGTCCAACAAAGTCTAGTAGACTTGACAGTCGGTTCCCATATCTATGTACAATACATTTATCTACAATTCCATTCTATTTCAATAAATTTTTATGACGCCGTATTCTATCGCAACTATTTCCATTCTTCGTTATCCATTATCATTATTTCCTTAGTACAAACAGTTGTCCATATATTTATTTTCTGACATTACCCAAATTATCTGATTGACTATTTTGTGATCCATTTTGAATTTCCAATAGCTATAACCATATCATCCGCCATCTTCTTCTGTCTTTTTTTTTATAAATTTTTTTTTTTGATATGATCCGTTTTCTAATGTAGAAATGTCCATCCAAAATCTACATTTAGTATATGTTTTCTTGCAGTTACCATTGTCCAAACCATTTATCAATTTCCGTATCATATGCTATTCAAATCCATTTTTTAATTAGATCCATACTTAACCATACCATCACCATTACTCATCACACATTTCAAGTTCTCTTTTAATAAGTGTTTGCACAAAAACGTAAATCCAGTCCATCTAATAAGTCGATGTATACGATTTATAGTTTTAAGCAAATTAATTTACAACGTTCTCATTCTTAGTAGCGACAGCATTACATTTAGGTAATCTAGCGGCAACCATAACATTAGTATGATAACAGCTTAAATTACTGCAGACCAATGTAAGATCTTTTCATCCAGGTTACATTTAATAATTTCCGTTAACGCGAACTAGCCTACTAGACGTTGGAATACCCGCCATTTACCTGTTACTTACGATATCTCAGAATAGCAAAAAGATATCGACTTGCGGTTTTCACTGTTTTATTACTAATTTAGTCTACTTTTTAAAGACCCACTTAAATTTTTATGCTTCCATTTTAAATTGTAAAAAGAAAACACCATATTAAAAAAATATTAAACAGCGCCCTCTAGCATTTATGTTATTAATCAGATTGCTTCAAATTTACAAATTTTCTATTGCTTAACAAAAGCTCTTTCAAACAACATCAAGTTTTATAACGCTTTTACCTTCGGTGGACGGTCAGTTGTTCTCAAAATTGTCTGAGAGAGGCGCGGTGAACTGCGGTTGGACTATCACGGTATAACCGGGTTACTCGAGCGCCAATCTAGGTAACTGATAATATAGAGGCCTAGATTCCTATTCGCGGACAAATTAAAGAGGTAAAAGCGGTCCAAGTAGCGTCAGTGAAGATGTCGGTCTACCAGGGTTTCTGAAGATTTAAATGGGTGCCGGTATTTAAGACTTGTGTCGTTGTTGAGTCAGAAATACGCGGTCTCGGTAGTATGACTCCAAAATAAATTCAGTTACCAAAAAAATAAAACTCCTGATACGGAGGTCGGGAGCAAATGTTTTCTATGTCGGATAAATAATCAATAAAAAAATAATTTTATAAGTTGGAAATTAAACGACAGAATCAGAAATTAATTTTGTTATCGCGGGTAAGTGGGACAAATTAAATTAACATTTCTCGGACAAAAGTACTACAAGAAAAATTGGTGGTTACGGTGCGAGGACTCGGTCTCTAATTTATTCGGGCAGCTGAAAAAAAAACAAAGCGCACTATAGTGTTGACGAGGTCAACTAGCAAAATAATTTTTCACACGGTCAGCTACCACTGAAAAAAATGATAGTGGTAAAACGAAATTAACAACTCCAGTGATTAAAATAATTAACAGAACCAAGGAAAAATATTTATAATTTCCAATGGCGACGGAAAACCGAAACTAAATTCGTAAAAAGAATATAAGCTAAAAGGTCGTTTGTCTAAACAGGCTACAAAATAATAAACTAATTAATTAACCCTTGTAACCTGTTTGAGACGGCCTAACGGTATAACTAAAATAAATGTTATGATCTGACAGCTTAAATAACAGATCGTACAAGATCCAACATTATCAAATTTATCATAAAAAAAATAATAAAAATTAAAGAATCATGTATTAATGGGTGATAATTCTGTAAATCAATGACTCAGGTCCAAAAGTAAATTTGTAAATTAAACCAACTAGGCTATATGTAAATGATACATCAATTCTAATTATGTACAATAATTAATTAGGCGGTAAGGATGATATTATATTTAAGTTTGCAACAGACAATTAAGGAAAAAAACCATTTTAATGAAATTAATCTTTACTCCACAATTTAAAATAAAATTGAGTACCGATAAGCAAACTGGTGGAAATTTACCCAATATTCTGAATTTTCACAACAATAGTTGATAAAATGGCTTATCACGGAATATTTTCAAACGTAATTTTAACTAAACTAAAAGTGTTAATATGATTATAATGATTAACAGGTGCGTTATTAATTGTACGGTAATAATTAGACTTACCTGTAACGGAGAAAGGTGGCAAAATAAAAAAAAAACTGTGGTTAATTATATGTAATATGATTTAAGGAAATTTCGGGTCACTATCGAAACAACTTGTATATTCTTACATTAATACTGTATGAATGTCAACAGCAATAAAATATCACGTTTGTGAAATTGATAATGAAACACGTCTTTGAAACATGGAATATTTTGTTGTTAAATTGCAAATTATTAAAAATGTTTAAAAATCTAAATTTATGTAATATAATGACAATCAGTTAATAAATTATTACATTTTACATTTCAATTAATAAAACTATATGTATATTAACATATAAAATTTAGTCAATCAATTAATTTGAAAAATTAAATATACCAGGCGTTCAAATAAATCTGACTTAAAATTATATGGGAGATATGTAGGGACTGGTTTTTTTTATTAGGTGACAGATGACGGTAGGAAACGGTATTTTTTTGTAACAGAAATTTTGTTTCGTTACAGTCGGTCAAGTAGAACCTGAATTAAAGACGTTTTCGCGGTGGACCTACAATTCTGAAAATAATTTACAAGCGTTTCTCGAGACCACTTTTGTTATAAATTTTTTTTTCCCGAACCTGTCCTATAATCCATTCCTGAGATATGGGCGAAGGCCGTTCTTAGTTGGCCACCCGGTACATGTATTATTAGTCCAACAACATGTTTTACACTGAAATGTAATCATTATTATAATACATATGATAATTGTGTTGTTATTGTGTCTTGTACCTATTTATTTTTATTACTTCTTTATAACATGTATCAGGTTGTAGCGCTTATCCAATCTCTAATTTTCTGTTTATAGGTAGATAATAGGTGATCGTTCACTATTTCCATAGGTATTGAGTTATATAGTATTGGAACCATACATTCTAATGTTCGTTTCCCGTACTTATTAAAATAAAGTGGCACAGCGTACGGTGTCCTTCTGGTCTGGTAATTATGGTCTAGTGGTATTTTACATATAATAATAATAAAAATAATAATAATAATAATAATAAAAAAGAGGGGAGTAAAGTCGAACCAGCACCTCCACGTGGTACTCCCCGGGTAACGCTAACGCTGGTCGCATACGTCGGGTGCCCACGTCCCTGATTGTTCTCTACCGACTGTCTGTGGTTTCTTCTTGTCAAGTTCTATATGTGTGTTCGTCCTGGTGACTCAGCGCAACCATGAAGTCAGTAGTGGTTCGGCAGGGTTCCGTTGTGATCGCCGTTTCTTCTTACCGCCCTGCGTAGCTGGCCGTTAGCTTTAAAAGGCACCTTACAGCCGTAGCAGCCCTACGGAGGTAATGGTATGTGTGTATTGTCTATGATGGAAAGTTCTTTAGGGAATTACTTGGGCGGTGGGGGATCTGGACCGGATCCCCTTCGGAGCCGTCCTGATTACTGGTCCAAAGACGGAGAGTGTGGCGACTCCCGTCGGCTAAGTGCAACTGAACCATGCGTGACAACGGTTAATGGAACTGGAATTGAGGTTTTGGCGGTTTCCTCTAGAAAACCACTGAGAGAGGAAGGCAGGAAAAGGAGACTCCTGGTCCCGGTTCCTGCTCCTTAAAGGAAAGAAGGAGATTTTACCAAAGTAAATCCTTCTTAATATCGAAAGTTCTTTTTGGTTTGATTGGAGAAGTAGATAAGATTGAAAAGGTAAAAGGAATGTTATTGATACAAACTAGGTCAAGAGCACAATCAGGAAAATTGTTGAAAGTAGGCAAAATGGCAGATATGGAAGTAGAGGTAACACCTCACCCAACGCTCAATAAGTGTAAAGGAGTAGTGTATTGTCCGGATCTGTTGAATTGCACAATAGATGAGGTTAGAGAGGGACTTGCACATGAACTTGTTGTAGATGTAAAAAGGATTAAGGTGAAAAGAGAGGGAGTATGGGTAGATACACCAAATCATATACCCACGTTCGAAAGAGATGAGACCCCAAAGACAATTAAAGCAGCGAAGTACTCGCTTAAAGTAAGGCAGTACATCCCTCGCCCTGAGATGCTTCAATTGCCAGAAGTTCGGGCATTCAGCTATAAACTGTAAAAATGTAAAGTTGTGTATTTGTGGAAAACCTCCGCATGAAGGAACTCCATGTGACAGGCCGCAATCCTGTCCAAACTGTAAAGGTGATCACTCCGCAATATACAAGGGTTGTTCAGTATATAAATCTGAAACCAAAATAAAGGAGATTATGGTCCTAAATAAAGTTTCATACTCACAGGCAAAACAGATGGAAGGATCGGCTGTTACCAGTAAATCTTCTTTTGCGCAGGTAACTGCCACGAAAAGTAGCAGTAGCGCTTCCTCAGAATTAATACCCGAAATCAGAAAAATAATTAAAGAAGAAGTGGCTTTACTGACTCCAGCCGCGGTAGTACCTAGTACTGCAACACCTTCAAGCCTAGAACTGATATCAGAAATAAAAAATTTTATAAAAACTGAAATGCAAAATGTACTAAATATTACACCTCAAACTCTTGTTAAACCGGCGGCAGTAGTACCTATAGAGGATGAATCCCGCGGTGCGGAAAGGAAGGGGAGGGTAAAGAGTATTGAATCTATAACATCTACAGAAGGGGACGATAGTATAGACCAAAGCTATATAAACCCTACTGGCAGGAAAGAAAAGAAAAAGAAGGGGTGGCCAAAGGGTAAACCCCGGAAGATATCGGAGTGATAATTTAGAAAGTGATAGTTGAAACTGTGATATTATCTTATCATAAGTTTTTATTTTTTATTTTTAATCTGTTCGTAATTGTACAATATTTATTTTGTAAATGTCCAGAGAACTTTATTTATACATAGTTTATATATTTATACATCTATTTATTCTATTTATTATATTCAAAATTTAAAGCAATCAAAGAAAATAAAAGCGTGATTATCCAAATAAACCGTAATGGACTAGTTACACACTATCCGGAAATAAAGAAAATTATAGCAGAGAGATCTCCACTCTGTATGTGTTTTCATGAAACACGACTGAAACAATAGGAAACCTTTAAAATCAATGGTTTTAGGGGATTTCAAAAAAATGCTTTAGATGGAATAAGGGCACACGGTGGTGTTGCCACTTATGTACGGGCCAATATACCAGCTAAAGAAATAACAATGAATACTAATCTACAAGTTGTGTGTGTAGAAATTAGTACACCCTAAAATTACCATCTGTAATATGTACTTACCTGATAGACATTGGCAGAAAAGCTCTATTCAGAACATAATAAATCAATTAAGTGTGCCATACGTTCTGATAGGTGACTGGAATGTACATAATAGCCTATGGGGTTCCGAGATTACTACTGCAGGAGGCGATGTAATTGAGGAAATAATAAATGACAACAATTTAATTGTTTTAGGTACTGGGGAACCAACCTTTGTAAATGCAAGATCAAATTCTTTTTCTGAAATCGACATATCAGTGGCGCCGGCTTCCCTAGCTAGGTGTATAGATTTGTCTACCCTCCTTGAGGACATTTTTTCTGACCACATACCAATAATTCTAACCATACACACACGAAACTCGCCCAACTCTCATGTGCAACGGTGGATAATGAGTAATGCAAACTGGAACGGTTTTGAGTCCATACTTACTCAGATGCCTATAGAACATGTGGTACAATTTTCCGTAAGCGAATTAACAAATGCAATTCAAGCCGCAGCACAAAGCAATATTCCTAAATCTGTGGAACGGCGTTTAACAAAAAGAGTCGTATGGTGGAGCGATGAAGTGGCGCAAGCTGTTCGGAGGAAAAAGAACGCCTTTAACACGTTTAAACGCATCCCTACGCAGCAGAATTGTATAGAATTCAAGCGATGTAGGGCGATAGCCAGGAGGGTAATACTCAATGCAAAACAGAGGAGTTGGTCGGTGTATGTGTCCTCCTTAAACAGAGATACTCCAATGAAAGAAATATGGAGGAAAATTAAGCAAATATCAGGAAGTCCACATAATGGTGGTCCATCTATGCTCCGGGTAGGGCAACAGTCCTCTGATGATCCGGCACAAATGGCTGAGATAATGGCCGAATACTTCGTTGGAGTGGGTAGTACTAGAAACTATACTGCGAATTTTCAGCAGATTAAGGAAACATCTGAAACATATATCGACCTTAATATAGAAGAAGTAAAGGTTTACAACTTACGTTTTACTATGGATGAATTCAATTATGCTCTAAATAACAGCGGACATACAGCTGCAGGGCCAGACGAAATAAATTATGACATAATACGTCACTGTCCATCTGTTGTAAAAAAATCACCTTTTGAATATTTACAACGAAATATGGCAGACAGGGCAGTACCCTGAGCAATGGAACATCGCTACCATAATCCCTCTACTAAAATCAAATAAGGATCCATGTTCCCCGTCTAGCTACCGTCCAATTGCCCTCACATGTTGCATGGGCAAGTTATTAGAAAAAATGGTAGGTCAGAGATTACTATGGGTATTGGAAAACGAAAAGTGTTTGTCAGCGTATCAATTTGGTTTTCGTAAGGACAGATCCACCATAGATAACCTCGTTATGCTAGAAGATAGCATACAAAAAGGGTTTATTCAAAGAAAGCACACCGTAGCCGTGTTCTTCGATATACAAAGCGCTTATGACATGACATGGCGTCATCACATGATTAAAACAATGTCGGAATGGGGAATAAAAGGTAACGACACTATTTATAAAGAGTTTTCTTGAAAACCGTAAAATACAGGTACGGGTTGGTGGCGTTCTGTCTCCACTTCGAACGGTGGAGAATGGGATACCTCAGGGTTCCTCCCTTAGTGTTATCTAGTTCATTGTAGCTGTAAACAAGCTGTTGGAGTTTATAGATGAAGGCATTAATAAGGTTATGTACGTTGACGATTTGTGTATCTTTGTAAGCGGTAATTGTATGCAGGAAATTACTGAGATAATCCAACCAGTTATAAACAAATTGTCTAGAACAGCCGAAGAAATCGGTTTCGTTTTTCTAATACCAAAACCGTACTTATGCATTTCTGTAGGTTGAGATCACCTCATGCAACTCCACCATTACTAATAAATGGAATTCCTATAGTAGAGGTTGAATCGACAAAATTTTTAGGTCTGACATTAGATAGAAAGCTGTACTGGAAACGACATATAGAGAACTTGATAACCCGATGTAAAAAAATCTTAAATATTATTCGTTGTTTAGCAAACATCAATTGGGGAAGTGACAAAGACGTCTTGATTTCACTATATCGCAGTACTGCTTTAGCTAAAATCGAATATGGCGCGATAGTGTACCGTTCTATAAGAAAATCGTGGCTAAAACCTATAGACGCGTTTCAATACAAGGTACTCAAATGGGCAATAGGGGCGTTTCGCACCAGCCCTTCAAGGTCAGTTTTGTGAGAATCTGGAATTGAACCATTACAGTATAGATTTGACATATTGCTAGGAAACTATGCTGTTAAAATAAACTCATATACTAACCATCCCAACTATAAGATCTTTAACGAAAACATAGATTTGGATATTTTTCGAGCAAGGCCCAGTTCAACGAGGCCGGCAGCGATTGCTTTCCATGAGATGAGTAATAAATACAGTCTTCCCAATATACAAACGGTGCAAAGATGTTTGTATGAGGAACCTCCATGGAATCTCCTCCGTTCATCTTTCGCAATCGGCATGAGTGGTTACCTAAAAAAACATACACCGAAGGAAATCTATATAGATAAGTACAATGAACTGCAAAATACTTACCGAGACTACAATTTTGTATATACCGACGCATCAAAACCCCCGGTAGGAGTAGGCACAGCCTTTGTTAGCGGTGATATAAGTCATTACGTAACTCCACATAGAGATATTAGTATACACACAGCGGAACTAATTGGTAAAAAGCACGCGCTACTGTATATCGGAAGTGGTGCGGAGAATAACAGATTTGTAGTTAGCTCGGACTCGCTAAGTGCAATGTATGCACTTAAAAATTTTTTGAGTAGCGAGGGTTTAGAGAGGGAAATTCTGAACATGGTGCATGATCTACAGCATAGAGGTTTCCATATTGTGTTTGCGTGGATACCTGGACATATAGGGATTGCAGAAAACGAGGAAGTAGACAAGCTGGCGAAAGCGGCAGCCCAGGCAAATGAGGTGGATGCTGTAGCAGTGAGAACCGGAGACGCTAGAGTCATATACAAAGCTGCAATACATAAGTTTATACAAAGAGAATTCCTAAACGAAACATCACAGTTGCCATGTGTTAAGACTGAGCCATTTAAATGGCAATGCCCGAGTAAATTTAACAGGAGGGAACAGACAGTAATGACAAGGCTACGTATCGGTCATACAAACCTCACCTCCATGCATATGCTAAAAGGAGAATGTCCGCCAAGATGTGACGAATGCAATGTAACATTAACAATCCATCATATACTTTTACGGTGTACACGATATCAGGTTTCTAGACAACAGTATATCAAGGGAAGAACAATTAAGGACGTATTATCGGGTAGTGAAGAGGATACTCTTGGGGTAATAAATTTCCTTAAGGAAAACCAATTGTTCAATAAAATATAAGTTACAGATAACTAGATAACTAGAGCTAATAGCCTTAGATGCTGATGCTCGATAAAAAAAAAAAAAATAATAATAATAATAACAATAATTTTTTTGTTGACATGACGCATGTGTCATTGTAGCGCATTAAAATTTATTAGTTTTAGTGTTTTAAATTACTTTTAATTTATTTTGTTGTGTGTTTTGGACATTTATTCCAAATTTTTGTTGGTGAGGAATGAAGATGAGAAAAATTCAATGGAAATTTTAATGGAAAATGTTAAAACTTATAATACGATTGACACATTGGAATTGGTTGTATATTGATGCTGATATTTGCTTAATGATTCATTATAATATGCAATTTGGTTTTTGTTTTCATAAAATGGATCAGGAAAGTTAAAAATATTACTGAAAGCATAGTTCTATATTTAAACTGACATTTGAATATCTGTCACATTTTGGAAATAACTTGAAAATCAGATGTAATGCTAAGAATGTTGATCGTTTTATATTAATTTTAGGTTAATTGACATGATATATAATGAAGGCATATAATATTAACAATTATAAACATCTATAATGTGCGTGCTAAGTTCTTAATGTTTTACCTTAAAGACTATAGTTTATGTAAGAAATGTTTAGTTATTTTTCCATTGCATGATTTTTATAATGATAACAGGGTGGGTGAGGGTCTTGACTTAATCGCCCGGATCGAGTGGTTAAGGATCACTATAAAAATTCTCCCCAATCTCAAGGTTTGATGAGCGCTGATGAATGATGAATGAGTAGAGGGATGTCTACCCGCTAGCTATCAACCTCCTGATAACAGGTGACCTCTGGTTGTAATAAGCCTTCTGCATGTATGGGAGCACTGCATGTAGTGACATCTTATTTCTTCCCAACTCGTGCAATCAAAGGTCGGTGTACCAGGTGACTGCATTATGCCGGTATCTGGTCCTGAAAAGAAAAGGTGGGTATAGTTTTGACAAAGTTAACCCATTTCTTATTAGTAAAGCTTTGTATAGTTTACTTGGAATGTTAAAAATGGTTAAGAAAGTAAAAGAAGGTGTATTAGTAGAAACAAGTACTGAAAAGCAGAAAAATGCAAGACACAAAAATCCTTCTGGATTATGAAGTAGAAATTATTCCACATAGGACTATGAACAAGTCACGTAGAATTATTTATTGTCCAGACTTAATAAATTGTACTGAAGATGAGATATGGGAAGAGCTAAGTAATCAAAATGTTGAAGGGGTTAGACGACTCAAGACAAAGAAGGATGGCATACTAAGGGGTACTCCTAATCATGTTCTAACTTTTTCAACGCCTGTACTTCCAAAGAAAATTAGGGTAGCATTATATTCTCTAGATGTAAGACTGTATGACCCATCCCCTATGAGATGCTTCCAGTGCCAGAGGTATCGTCACACATCTGCAAGGTGTGACTCCGTACAAATATGTGTATGTGGAAAGCCCCTACATGAAGATTCCCCATGTGAGGAACCAATAAAATGTCTGAACTGTAATGGAAATCACACTATACGCTCACAGAGTTGTCCTGTATATAAACAAGAAGTTGCTATTCTAGGCCTCTAAGTTAGAGAACATCTTAGCTTCCTTGAGACAAGAAAAAGAATAGTTGTGAACACTCCGATACCAAAAGTATCATATGCTTAAGCGACCACGAGTAAATCAGATGTTAACACCTTGGTTAATGAGTCGCACTTCTTATAGAAGCTCTAAAATTTACGTTTATTCAAAAAGTGACGCTAGCACCTTTGCCTCTACAATCATCAAGACTGACAAGTCAAGTGACTATCCCATCTCGTAATGGGTCGGAAACCAGTCTAATGTCAGTATCAGATTCAGAAAAGAGAATGCCGTATTCCTTGACAGGGACTGAATTACCCATGACGGATTTATTACAACACTCGCCCTTAAAATCTAAGAAGAACGGTTGGCCAAAAGGAAAAACTAGGCTTTCCCATTAGAAATAACAATATGTAACATTTATCTACCGGAGCATGAGTAGAGAATTGAAGAATTGGATGACATAATAAGACAACCTCCCACGCCTCTCATTGTAACTGGTGACTTTAATGCTCACAACCTTTTATCGGGATCGGTGAAGACGTGCTAAGGGGTGCATCTTAGAAAACTGGATAGATAGAACTGATATTGTTATGTTAAACACTAGTTCACAGACCAATTTTGATACAAAATCCAATAATTTTTCGGCTGTTGATTTGGCAATAGCATCCACCAGATTAGTTCCACAACTAACTTGGAGGAAGGTAGATAATCTACACTACAGTGATCATTTTCCGACTATTATAACAACAGACATATCAAGACGAGCAAAACAGAATGTAAGTGAATGGATTATATCTAAGGCAGACTGGGGTAGATTTGCTGAAAAAATTGTTGTTCCTGAAGAACTAAATGTGAATACACCAACATACAGCATAATAAAAGCTGCATCTGAAAGCATTCCCAGGTCTTGAGAAAATCCAAATAAACGTTTAATGCCCTGGTGGAATCCGCAAATTTCCCAGGCAATTAAAAACTCAATCAAATTTAATAGCCTTCAAAAAGGCAAGAGCTGTGACTAGACGGATCATACTTGAAAGCAAAAGATTGTCCTGGCAAGCTTACGGAAAAACGGCATTCTATTGAAAGACCCGAAAGACATATCAGAGGCTCTAGCGGCCCACGTCGGACTTATGAGTAGCACCACAACTTATTACCCAGAGTTTAGGAATTCAATAAAGAATTTTGAGAACACACTTGACTATGGACAGGAGAGTGCAGAGTTTTATAATAAACTTTTCACAACGAAAGAACTAGAAGAGGCATTGCAGAAGACCAGATCAGGTGTTCCAGGTCCAGATGACATTACGTATGACATGATAAAAGAGGTCCACTACAGCAATTAAACAAGCACTGCTGGTTTTGTTCAGTAACCACTGGAAGAATGGTACTTATCCAGATCAGTGGAAAGAGGCAATAGTAATACCTATTGTTAAATTAAATAAAGATCCTTTGCAACCATGCAGTTATCGGCCTATCAGTCTAACATGTTGTATGGGAAAATTTTTAGAAACAATGGTAAATGTACAACTGCAAGTTATCTTAGAAAATGAAGGTATACTAAGAGTTCTATTTCAAGCAGGATATCGCAAACACAGAACCGCCATTGATCATCTAGCTCTCTTAGAGCATGCAGCTCAAGAAGCTTTCAAGAACAGAGAACACCTAATAGCTGTATTTTTTTATATTAAAGATACTTTTGATATAACCTGGCGGAATGGAATACTAAAAAAATTTCATCAATATGGTTTGAAGGGAAATCTACCTACATTTATAAGTTCCTTTCTAGAAAACAGGCGTTTCAGAGTTAGAGTATGAAATTGTCACTCGCAAATAATGACACTAGAAAATGAAGTCCCCCAAGGATCAACACTAAGCTGCACACTTTTCGCTCTATGTTGATGATTTAGCAATAATTACTGCAGCAAAAACAGTAGGTGAGGCATCTCGAAAATTACAAGAAGCAATAAATATCGTCCTAGAGAATGGAAAAATTATAGGTTTTCAGTTTTCCAAAGAAAAAAACACAATCTATACATTTTTGTCGTCTAAGAAAACCACATTATGATCCTTGTCTGTATTTAGGAAATCAAATCATTAATTGTGTCCGCAACAGCCAAATTCATGGGTCTAAAGTTTGATAGTAGACTTTCATGGAGGAATCATATTCTAGATTTAGAGGCCAAATCAAAAAAGAATTTAAACATTATAAAGGTGCTCTCACTTACTGAATGGGGAGCAGAACCTAAAACGGTGTTGACAATATATAAGACTATAATATTGTCACGGATAGATTATGGAACCATAATTTATTCATCAGCAAGAAAGAGTCTCCTATATGTATTGGATCGAACCCACAATCTAGGAATTAGATACTGTATTGGAGCTTTTCCAAGTACCCCAATATTAAGCCTCTACATTGAATCTGGCATGTTACCTCTTGAAACAAGGAGGAATACCCATGACCATTTATGTGAGCGGAGTAAAGCCTCATGTAAATAATCCCAATAATAAAATCTTGTTTCCTAAAACAAATCCGTATGCTGGAGGATTTCGAACACGCCCATTGGGTTTCGTTTTCTCGAATTTATGAACGACATCTACGAATCGATCCGGACGACTTTGAGCGATATTCCAGTTAAAGATATAAGAGAAGCTTCAGTAGAGCCTGCGACTGTAATGACAAGATTTGACTTCCGCAAAAGTATAAAAGACAAAATCTTAGAACATTGGCAACTTTAGTGGACTAACACCAACACGCAGCTTGTAAAAATTCAGCCATCTGTGACACAACAATATGTTCAGATGGAATTATCTACGCAAAGTTCAGTACGGGCTCATCGTCTACGAACAGGTCATACGTCTCTAACCCATCACCATTTATTAAATGAAGAACCGGCACCAGTATGTGAAACCTGTAGCGTTAATCTCTCAGTAGTACATGTTCTCTGTGACTGTCCACAAAAATCAATTACAACGGACCATCCATGGATTAGCAAAGGATGTATCTTTAAACCTACAAAATGGTTAGTACCCTAAAATATATCAGAGGTATAGCACTTTATAATAAATTGTAGCTAATTGTATCAATTTATACAGTTTCTATTAATACATAAACAACCAATAAAAGAGCTAATAACCTTTGCAGTCAATGCTCTAGGAGGTGGGTTTTTAGTGAGTAAATATCCCACACTACTTGACTCTTAGGAGACTTGTGCCTTTTAAAGGTTTTCCCACCTCCCATACAAAAAAAATAATAATATAATTAATAATAATAATAATATTAATAATAATAATTCATAATAATAATAATGATAATAATAATAATAGTAATAATAATAGTAATAATAAGAATAATAATAATTTTTAGTGAGTAAATATCCCACACTACTTGACTCTTAGGAGACTTGTGCCTTTTAAAGGTTTTCCCACCTCCCATACAAATAATAATAATAATAATAATAATAATAATAATATTAATAATAATAATTAATAATAATAATGATAATAATAATAATAGCAATAATAATAATAATAATAATAATAATAATAATTGTGCTTGTGGTAAACCATTACACACTGATTCTCCCTGTGAACAGCCGATCACGTGCATTACCTGTGGAGGGTCCCATTCGGCTAGAGCCTCAATATGTCCAGTTTATAAGCAGGAAATTGCAATCCAAGAGATACGCGTGAAAGAAAATATAAGTTATACTGAAGCGAAAGGGAAAGTTATACCGACATCTCTTAAAATTACTTATTCCAAGGTAGTAGCTACCTCTGTAGCTTCTCAACCCAAAGTAGATGTTCCAGCTCTAGCTAAGGAACTGTTATCTCGTTTGATTGAAGCCATTTTACCATTGCTTCAAAAACCCACTATAACTTCCTCACCAGAGTTATTTTTAACTCCACTCTCACAATACTCCACTAGTTCGGGTCCGGCATATGTTGAAAACGAAAACGTTCCCCTGCGCATCGGAGTGTAGTATCAGAAGATGAATCGATCTCTAAAGAGACAAAAGAGAAAAGGGATGGCCAAAGGGTAAACCGCGGAAACCATCCTCAGATATTCAGAACGAAGACGAATACTACTAGTTAACGCATACACATCTGTGACATATACATAAATATATATATATCATATATATATATATATATATATATATATATATATATATATATATATATATATATATATATATATATATATATATATATATATATATATATATATATATATATATATATATACAGGGCGTTTCATTAAGGCTGGCCACCGGCAATATTTCAGAAACTAGTGGACATAAAAGTGGAGAAAAAATTCATTATAAAAGTCACCACGAGAAAATCCTGGAAATTATTTTTAAGTTCCGTAATTCATCGCAAGGGGCGCAATTGAAAATTAAAAATAAAATTATAAATTTCTCCGAAAATTCCCACATTAAGGCATACCTTTGGTAACATCGTTAGAAAGCTTAGACAATTCTGCATCATTTTGGTCTAAGGCTCATTGGCGTACCGACCTTAATGAGAGTGGGGAAGCTATTGAATGTGTAATCATTTAAATCGCTGTTATTTTTAAACGACTTATCCGATTGTAGTAAACCTAGGCTTGTTTAGAAGAAAAAGGTAAGTACTTTTAAATGTCGCATCTATTGGTACGCGATAGCTCATAATAAAATTGTTAGAGGGCGCAATTTGTAATAATACCAGTTTTTTGATTTTATTCAGAAAAATTAAATCATACGGTATAATTATGACATCATAAGCGGAAAGTAGCTTAAATTTGTAACAAAAACGTAAATAACGCAATTTGATATCTTTTTTGTTCCAGAGTTATGGCGAAAAGAAGACTTTTTAACCGTTTAATTTAATAATTGATTGTTGCTATGGTTTCTTAAGGTGTATAGGTTGGATTAGTAATGAGGAATCTGCATTTATCATAGTCTGTGCCTCCCTTCACACTCTATCTAGGCTTAGGACTAGCCCAAACTAAGCAAATTGCAAAATTTGGAGCGTGTTTAGAGGCCAACGGGCCATAACAACGATATCAAAGTAATGATTGATTTTTGTTTAAGAAACTTTTTAATAGAATGGTACAAAATCATGAACAACTGTTAATAAACAAGTGAAAAGCTATAAATGTTCAAATTGACGGCCGTTTTGTAAAATACAACTGTTAACTCTTCTTCTCGTACTGGAAACAGCTGTTTCGATTTCGTCTCGTGGAATCGAATTTATTGCAATTTCAATTCGGTGAATCATGTCCTCTCGGGTGGTTGGTCTCGTTTCGTAAACATTATCTTTTATTCTTCCCCACCAGTAGAAATCTAATACAGTTAAATCCGGGGATCTAGGTGGCCACGAAACAAACTACCCTTCCCATCCAGCGATTTGGGTATCTAACATTTAAGAAATCACGGACTCTTCGGGAATAGTGTGAAGGACATCCATCATGTTGATACCACAGGGATGCTCTCACGTCAAGGGAATGTCTTCTAAAAGATTGGGCAAGTCATTTTGTAAAAAGTTTAAATAAGATTCACCATTTAGGTGTCCATGAAAAACAAATGGTCCGATAATTCTGTCACCTAAAACACCACACCACAAATTTACACTCCATCGGTTTGGTGATCCACTTCGCGCATCCAGTGAGGTTTTGTTTGCGACCAATAATGCATATTGTGCAAATTAACTCTGCCGCAGCTAGTAAAAGTAGCCTCATCGGTCCATAAAACTTTGGAAAGGAATCGAAGATTTTCACTACATGTCTCTCACCCAATAGCAATAGTCGAGCCGCCTGTCAAAATCAGTGTCTGATAAAGCCTGGTGTAAAACTAGATGATAAGGATGCAGCTTAAAATACCTTAAAATTCTGAACACAGAAGCAACACTTACACCTAGTTCTGTGGAAATCTCCTGATGCTTACGTGAGGCTCCGATTCTACGTACGCAAGAACATTAATACTATTGTCTTCATTTCTTATGCGACGTCTTCTGACAGGAAGTGGAATACGTCGTACATTTCCTGTTTGTCTTAAACGTGTTGCCATTCGCCGAAACACTTTTCTAGTGTAGTGCCTTCGATCAGGATATCTGATAGCGTATTGTCGTTCCGCAATAGCTGCATTTTGAAAACATTCATAATACACGGCAAGCATGTCGTATGCCTCGGCATTGGTATACGACATTTTTGAAGGATAGCACTAATTTCTGATAAGGTACAATGAAACCCAAAACTAATGAAGGAAAAACTTTTACAACACAACATCAATCAAAATTAAGTAAGTTGACAACTATTTCAATTTATTTACCTCCATGGAAACGAGCCGACTTTGTTCCGCAGCAAATTAGATTATTATTTTAAAACACACCACATTAGAATTATGCCTTAGAAGTTTTATATGATGTTATAAACGTACAGAAGAAGAATTAGTAGTTGTTTTTACAAAACGGCCGTCAATTTGAACATTTATAGATTTTCACTAGCTTTTTAACAGTTGTTCATGATTTTGTACCATTCTGTTGAAAAGTTTCTTAAACAAAATCAATCATTACTTTGATATCGTTGTTATGGCCCGTTGGCCTCTAAACACGCTCCAAATTTTGCAATTTGCTTAGTTTGGACTAGTCCTAAGCCTAGATAGAGTGTGAAGGAGGCACAGACTATGATAAATGCAGATTCCTCATTACTAATCCAACCTATACACCTTAAGAAACCATAGCAACAATCAATTATTAAATTAAACGGTTAAAAGTCTTCTTTTCGCCATAACTCTGGAACAAATAAAGATATCAAATTGATTTATTTACGTTTTTGTTACAAATTTAAGCTACTTTCCGCTTATGATGTCATAATTATACCGTATGATTTAATTTTTCTGAATAAAATAAAAAAAATGGTGTTATTACAAATTGCGCCCTCTAACAATTTTATTATGAGCTATCGCGTACCAATGGATGCGACATTTAAAAGTACTTACCTTTTCTTCTAAACAAGCCTAGGTTTACTACAATCGGATAAGTCGTTTAAAAATAACAGCGATTTAAATGATTACACATTCAATAGCTTCCCCCACTCTTATTAAGGTCGGTACGCCAATGAGCCTTAGACCAAAATGATGCAGAATTGTCTAAGCTTTCTAAAGATGTTACCAAAGGTATGCCTTAATGTGGGAATTTTCGGAGAAATTTATAATTTTATTTTTAATTTTCAATTGCGCCCCTTGCGATGAATTACGGAACTTAAAAATAATTTCCAGGATTTTCTCGTGGTGACTTTTATAATGAATTTTTTCTCCACTTTTTATGTCCACTAGTTTCTGAAATATGGCCGGTGGCCAGCCTTAATGAAACACCTGTATATATATATATATATATATATATATATATATATATATATATATATATATATATATATATATATATATATATATATATATATATATATTACTTATTTATTTTTATTTTTTTTCCTCTTTTTTTGGCACTAGTTTTTTTTAAGCGCACTATATATGTGATATTTTAATTTATACACTAGTATTTAACTGTTACTTGTCTTGTTCTTGCTCTTTTATTTTAACATTTATACGTTATTTATTTATGTTCGTCCTGTCGCTCGTCTTACCCGTATTTGTTATTTTGTATATACTCTTTATATATACTCTTCGTTATTTATTATTTACTCGTTAGTTAATCTTTTAATCCTTAAAAAGTTAAATTAAACAAAAATGGACTCCATTATTCAATGGAACTGCAATGGGTGCATTCATCACTATTGTGAAATTAAACTTATCATTAACAAGTTCAACCCACTATGTCTATGTGTTCAAGAGATACATCTTAAGCCAAATCAGCCATACTATTTACGTAGACATAAAATTATTCGAAAAGATGTTCCTCCAAATCTCAGAGCTAGAGGAGGGGTAGCAATCATTATTAGGGAGGATGACACAATCACTCTGAACACACCTACACAGGCAGTCGCTGTCAAGATAACCTCCCCGATAAACATGGTCATATGCAATGTATACTTCCCAAACAGTAATTCACAACAGCACGATATACAGAATGTTGTAGATCAGTTACCTACTCCGTATATACTAATGGACGACTTCAACGTCCATAGCTGTCTATGGGGTTCTCTGCGTCCGGACGCAAATGGAGAAGCTTTAGATAATATAATGGACATAAACCAATTGGTCTTGTTAAACACTGGAGAGAAAACGCATCTTTGCGCAAGAACTGGGGCCTTCTCATCCATTGACATCACAATGGTCTCTGCGCGAATTGCGACATTATTCACGTGGAAAGTATTAGACGACCTGTATCACAGTGATCATTTCCCAACAGTATTGAGAATTGAAAATTAGTCTAACCTCATGTATAATCAAATTACTGGAACGTATGGTCGCTATCAGATTAATGTGGGCTATCGAGAAGAGCGGACATATAGTCAATTGTGAAGCGGGGCTCAGAAAATTTAGAGCCACAGTGGACCACTTGGTACATCTGCAAGATACTGTCCTTAACGCCTTCGCACATAGACGTCATACGGTTGCTGCCTTTTTCGATATAGAGAAGGCGTTTGATGTGAAATGGAGATACGGTATTATACAAAAATTACATCAATGGGGCTTTAGAGGTAACTTACCTGTATTTAAATCATCCTTCCTCGAATCCAGAGGTTTTCGAATCCGTATTGTAACTACCATTTCCTCTTCCAGGATATTGGAAAATGGCATTCCTCAGGGTTCAACTTTTAGTGTGGCATTGTTTGCAATATCAGTCAACTCTCTCACAGTATCAATTCCATCTAATATACATACTTAGCTCTACGTTGACGATCTCGTTAATGTATATTCAGCTCCTACAATGGTAGAAATTAATAGAAAATTGCATACTATCAAACGCAGAAAACGTCGGATTCAGAATATCAACAGAAAAAGCATTCTGTATGCACTTTTACAGATTAAGAAAACGTCACTATGGTCCACTTCTTACCCCAAAAAATATACACATAGAAGATAAAAATTCTGGCTTGTTCTTAGGTTTAACCGTTGATTTCACGCTAACATGGAAGGAGCATATAACTAACCTAACAGTACGATGCAAGGCAGCTCTCAACATTATAAGAGCAATGTCAAGTTTGAAGTGGGGAGCAGATCTCGAAATTCTTCTACGTATTTATAAACAGATAGTGCAGTCAAAAATAGACTATGGTTGTGAAGCATATTCATCGCCTTCGAAAAGTACTTTAAAACCCTGGTATCAGGTATCCACTAGGCGCTTACTATACTAGTCCTAGGGAAAGTCTAATGTGTGAATCTGGAGTTTTACCCTTACCTTTGCACAGAATAAATAGAATCCTAACATATGCGTGTAAGATTGAAGCTCTCCCAAGCCACCCAAATTACAACATTTTGTTTCCTAACCATTCAAAGTTAGAGTTTGAACAAAGACTACATAAGCCATTAGGTACAGTGTAAAACTGGAGGAACTAGAACTAATCGGGCAATAACTTCCATCAACGCTTCCACTTGGACAACTTGAAATTCCACCATGGCTAGTACCATGTTTTAATGTGATAAATGACCTATCCAAACACTCTAAAGACAATACACCACAATCAGTATATTGCACAGAGTTCAAGGAAATCTTGTCCAAATACAGAGACTATTTAACATTATACACAGATGGGTCAAAATCAAGTACAGGTGTGGGCAGTGCCTTCTCCGTTAATGACAGTCAGCACAACTGGTCTCTGCCAACATACGCATGAATACATACAGCTGAATTATATAGTATTTGGCAGGCACTTCGATATTGCGAATTATCTACAGACTGGCACAAATTTCTCATCATTAGTGACTCGCAGAGTTCCCTTACCAGTATCCAAAATCCATATTCAACTGATCCTTTAGTACAGTATATTATATCTGCTATTAAACACCTCACAGATTTAGGATATACAATACAATTTCTATGGGTCCTCAGTCACGCAAACATTAAAGGAAATGAAATAGCGGACAAAGCTGCCCGTAAAGCAGCAGTGGAAGACTTAAACGAAAGTGTCGAGATCACTACCTATACCGACATGGCTTTTTTCCTTAAAACTGAACTAAACTCAATATGGCAACAAAACTGGACAAAACTGGACAAGGAGTGACACTCAACTAAGAACTAGTCATCCATCTATTATAAAATGGAAAGCTCCAATGTACTTAAGTACAAAAGAATGCAGCGTTATTCACAGAATAAGAATAGGTACCACATCGCTAACACACAATTACCACCTATCAAAAGCACCCCGTCCAATTTGCACACAATGCCAAACATATTTAACAATTGAACATATAGTGTCACTGTCTAACTTACACAGCAGTGCGGAATCTGTACTCTATCTCTAATAATCTGAGAAACAACTTGAAATGCAGCAACACTATGAAAAGTACAATACAGTTTCTAAAAACAATAAATATATTTGATAAAGTGCAGTCATTAAAAGAACATACGTAAATAAAGCAGGGTTAACAGAGAATAGCACTAAAGACCACAGCAGTCGATGTGCTTTTATATCAAAAAGATAAATAAATAAAAAAATAATAATAATAATAATTGAATTGAATTGTTTATTAATCATTTTTAATACATTTTTTGGTCCAACTAAGTCCTTCCGACTTGTCTGTTGGTGCCGTTTAGTTTATGTCATTTATGTCATATCCTACTATTAACTTATAACGATTTTTTTAATGTGAACCATTGCAATGTAATAATAATTAATTTCTTATACACATTTACAATTTATTTTTGTTTTTACGTTTACATTTATGGTATATTTACATTTTGCTTAAAATCTGTTTTCTGGTAAGTTTCTTAAATGTACTCAACCTATTTGTTTGGATGTATGCAGGTAGATCGTTAAAAAGCAATGGAACCATGCACTTTAATGACCTTTTCCCGTTTTTGTTATAATAAAATGGTACTTTGTATGTTATTTGTCTAGTATTGTAACTGTTCGTGCTTATTATTTTAACCTTGTTGTTACCATAGTATTTAATTAGATTAAGGTATTTATAGTATCCGTTTGGAGTAAAACTTTGAAGTTCGTTGAATGCATCTTTTAATTCAAGTTTATTTTGGCAAATATAATTTTTATTAATTTTATTTGCAGTTGTTCTATTTTTTTAGCATGAACATAGTCAGCGCAGCCCCACCGTATATTATTTACACCGTATATTATTAATGACTATCAAGGATTTATAAATGACAATCATAGTTTTTTTGTCAATGTATCTTTGTAATAAGTAAAATATACCAACAATTTTCTTCAGTTTATTGTATACATATATATATATATATATATATATATATATATATATATATATATATATATATATATATATATATATATATATATATATATACGTATATGCTTGTCATATTTCAGTCGAGAATCGATTATAAGTCCTAAGTAATTATATTCTGATTTGATATCCACATTTTTACATTTGCACCTATTCAAATCTATTTTATACTCACAAGTGTGAATTTTTATTTGCAGTATTTTGCATGTAGGCATGTGCGATGTAGATAATGCCATAATAACTGCTTTTACAGTGTTGATCACTAAATTGTTATCGTGAATCCATGTAGCGATATTGTTTAAGTTCTGTTGTATTACAAATGCACAGGTGTTGATATCTCTATGTGAATAAGCTAGCACTGCATCGTCAGCGTACAAATATAATTTTGCATCGTGCACTGTTGTAAAAATTCTATTTGTTTATATGAAGAATAATGTAGGACCCAGATTGCTGCCTTGTGGAACTCCTTCGGTTTGCTTACATTTAGTACTAAACCCGTCTGGAACTTTCACCATATAGTGTCTATTAGTTAAATTCAAACCATGATAACTGCGGCCCTGTGATACCAATGTCTTTCAGTCTATTTATCATCTGCCGGTGGTTCACCATGTCAAAAGTTTTGGACAAATCGATGAAAATTGCTAAAGTGTAGTTATTTTTGTCCAATGCTTTGTTAATATAATCTGTAAGCATTATCATGGCGTCTTCCGTGCTTTTCCCTTTCTGGAATCCGTACTGATGCTGAAGTTGTACATGTTTACTCAAACCTTCTTTCTAGGAATGCTTACGTTGTTTCTGTTCATAACTTGAACCACATAATATTTCTAAATAATTTTACTATTAACCTAATATAAATTTTCGTACCTTTGGTTATTCAAACGTTATAAATTCACATTTATATAATATTTCATTTAAAATCTGCATTGTTACTCCCTCTAGTGACGTATCCTAAAATATAGGTAATTAAGGTGAAATATATTACAAGCTATTAGAAGTGCTCTTTAGATGGCGTTAGTAGAGAAATCACAATTTAGAATTTTTGTTTTTATTGATAGATAAAGGTTGATACAATAGATTTTGAATAATACAACTTTAACATAAAAATTACGTCTTCTTTTTTTCTGTGGCGTCCATTTTGCCAAGCTGAACATTTTTGGATGTCTTCTTAAAAAATTACTGTATAATACTATACGATTTAAATAATCGGATATATCTTCAAGAAGCACAATTTGCAATAAAACAATTGGTGCTTTTTTAATCATTATCTCAGTTTTGTTGCTCGCTTACATGCGGTTTTAGAAAAATTTTCTTTGGCAAGATCGAGTAAGTTACCGGTGAATTTCTCTGATTTGTTAGTAATACCTGACTTCTTTTTCCTAGCGTTTGAAGACGTTTTAATCAAGACATGAATTATTGATGCTTTCGTAAATCAAGGAAAGTACTTCCATAGATTCTCATTTGGTCCGTTCTATCTAAGGGGTAACGAATAAAGATTATTTACTTACATAGTGTTAATTACCTTCTCCTTTTAGCTTCAACGAATTAACTTCTTCTTTTGGCTTCAGCGAATTACCTTCTCCTTTTAGTCTCAACGGTTTAACTTCAACTAGTACCTCCATATTATCTACATTTAAGTACTATTCTGGTTTAACTTCTGAATCGTAACTAAAATAAAACAGGATCGTGACAACTTCTGCATATGTTCGTGACCCGAGGGCATTGACTGAACGTAATTACTACCTGCTTATACAAAGGTTAGATCATTCTATTTCTATTGTCACATGAGCTTTAATTGATTAACTATTGTGTAAACCTTTTAGACAAGTAATGATAAAGTACATCTGCTAAAAATAATGTAAACCAAGTAGTCAGTTACAATAATATCTTAACCTATTTGTATACATGTTATCACTATATCCTTATTGCTGTATCATTAATCTTTCACTTCACAATCACGTGACCTTCATTATCGGTCCTCTTATCATTATTTTCTTCCCTCATTGTTTTGTAATTATAATAGTAACATCTAATTGTACCTATTTTGGCTGCCATTTTTGTATTGTGCGCAGCATCACTTTAATTGGAATGCGTAAAAGTAGCCTAACTAACCGTTATATAAACATATGTTTTTATTGCATTTGATGTAGACATTAATTATTATTAACCTTTTTTTTTCTTGAAATTTATGCAATTATTAAATTTTCATATATATTTGATTCATTATTGTTTAAAAGAAAAAATGCTTGCTGAGCTATAAAATTTTTGCTCAATATAAAAATTACTTGTTTATTAGCTGTTTTGTGTAAACCACCGCAAGTTGCTTTTTTTATTATTTGGTAATAATCTACGCTTTGTATAGGCGTCGATATATGTTCTCTTTTAGGTACACAAAGAAAGGCCTTCCCTTGGAAAGGGGAAATGTTTAAGTTTTGTTTTAAAAAAAGTAAATAAACAAATTGCTGGTTCACAGGTGACGAACCCAGAATAAAATTATTTTGCTTGCGAACGGTATTTAATTTTCTTTTTTTGTACATTTGGGGTATCTACATATATTGTTTTTGTTGTGGATTAATTCGATCCACACCGTAAACTATTTAGTTTTGATCTTAAAAATAAAATATTTATACAGTCGTTTCTTTCGCACTACAGCAGTGTTATTATTTCTATTTCCTGGTGTACTTCCCTTTTCCTACAATCTCCTAGCTCATTCCATTCTGCACTACTGTCCCAGAGTCGGGACATCGGTGAATTTTAACTCTATTTAGGGGAGCGGCTCTTGGCGCCGGCATATTTAACACTCTTTCTTCTCTCACCCCGCCCTATCCGACACTTTTGAGCTAGTTCTGTGAATGAGCAGAGATGCCTTTCCTTCTTCCTTTTTCATCCAGCTCCCCTTTTAATCACGTAACAATACATTTCTAGAACTTTTTCCATACAAGGTAGTATACTGAACGGCCTATAGTTGTTGCAGTTATTCGGATTACCTTTTTTGTATATGGGTCGCACGATTGATGTTTTAAATTCCTCTGGAAACTTTCCATGTTTGATAGAAAAATTTATTATCCCAGAAATTGTTGAGCTAAGTATTTTTGCGTTAGTTTTTACATCGATCACCCTTATGTTACCATGTCCTGGTGATTTTTTTAAATCCATTTTCTGAATTATGTTTTCGATTCATTTTTTCCTTAATAAAGGAATGTAGAAGTTGTGGTTAGGATCTTCTCTAGTAGTAGTTGGAGATGTTAAGTGTGTACATCTTTTCTTTAATCCTGTAATCTGATTCTGAAGGTTTTCTGAGAATTAATGCAATTTCAACAATGGTTCTTGTTTTTCCAATTGTTGTAAATATTTTCTCATCAACGTTTTTATTGCTTTTTCTGAATAATATGTAGTTTATATTTTCCCATACTTCTTTAGCACCTTTACTTTTTACTGAAATTCTATTTTTGATATACTTATTTTTAGTGTCCCGTATTTCGTTGTTTAGTCTGCTTCTGAATCTATGGTAATTATTTTTGTACCTAATGTTGTTTGGGTTCGATTTCCATATCTTAAATAATTTATCGCGTTCCGTTATTTTCTGATATAGTATGTCGGTCATCCATGCTTTTTTTTCCGCTTTTTGCTGTTTTCCTCTTTAGTTATTGTGTTATTAACATAAATAGCGTTGAATGAATTAATAATTTTGTTAGTAACAGCAGACTTTACCTTTCTAATGTTGGATCGGATGAAGATACGATCTATTAGCGTTGAGAAAATTGCTCCATCCCTTATTTTATCCCTTGTAGAATCTGTTATTACGCTCACCAGCCCTTTACCGTAAGTGGTAATGAGACCCCATCCCCACCACCTTTTTAAGTCACAAGCCCCGCCCCTTTCACTTTTTTATATGCTCACGTGGGGGACCGCATTTTCCACCCTTATTTTTACTCGCTTACGTGTAGGACGTATTTTTTCACCCCTATTTTTACACATCCACGTGTGAGACCGTGTTTGCAACCCTTTTATCCTAATTTACATACACCCACGTGTCAGACCGTATTTTCAACCTTTTCTTTTCGAAGGCCCTTTTCAATCTTAATTATTTTTACTCGCTTACGTATAGGAGATGTATTTTCACCCCTATTTTATGACAGCTCACGTATAGGACGCGTATTTTCTACCCTATGGGTCAACCCTAATTAGAGCCTTTCTGTACTTGCGCACGTGAGAGGCAGATGTAGGCATTGGGGCTGGGGGCTGGTCTAGAGATAAGTCTTAGGGTTGGATCTGGGGCTAGGGGCTGGACTTGGACTTGGGGTTGGTCTTAGGCTTATTTTTGATGGTATTAAGGTCCTTCTGGTTATATTAAGAGCAGTGCCCCTGGAGGTTAGGCAAATGCACACGCATGCAATGTTGGACATTGCATAATTAATAAGATATTATTATTAAAGTTATCGATCCTATTGCTTTAAAATGGTCACATGCTATTGGATGATCTTTTACCTACACGAGAAAACGTTGTATTTCTAATAAGGAGGTTCTTGTAAGACACGTGTAGGGCTTTGCAACTTGTTCTCAAGCTTTCGCCCCCTGACCGGAGATGGTGTGGGAACCTAACCTTATAAGACAAGTGTAGAGTTTAGCTCCTATCGTGGCCCCCTTGATGCAATTGTATGTTGTTCTAACTTAATCTTACAGCTGTAGGCCTTCGCCCCGTCATACAAAATTGTATTCTAATAAGGAGGTTCTTGTAAGGCAGGACTTGTATTCGAGTCTGCGCCCTAGCCCCTTTGAGTAAAAAATTGATTTTAGCGCCATCTAGTGGCGTATAGACTAATGAACATTTTCTGAAGCTGATAATGCACACCTCACTCTTGCTCTATCTTGTTTCTTCCTCCCCCTCTCTCTTTCACACACACACACACACACACACACGCACACACAAACAAATAAATTAATTAATGAATCTCAAACAAATCACGCTCAAACATCAGATAAAACTCAATCAATCAACCGAAATTATGTCTTACAGTTTGCGGAAACCAGATTACAGTTCAAACTGAATGCATTAAAGTGTAATTAAATATGACGTGAAATAATAAATAATTTCTACCCTAATGCAATGATGCTTTATGTATAGGCAGATCCTCTAAACAGCCACCACCTATACATTCGGAACATCATATCTGATTTATTTACATACACACAAAAAAAAATTGTTTCATTGTAATGTGTTCATTAACAGTTGTAAAAATCCATTTAAAAAGAATCGAAAGTAATAATTACTTATATAACACAGAGTTAAATTAAAATAACATGTTTTTAAGAATATCAAGTTGATATAACGGAAATAAAAGGCAAAAGGTTTTAATGGTTTATTATTATATACGTGAATTAACAATAACTATAAGTTTAAAATCCGTGCGTACCTACTATTTTGTAGAGCTGATCTTATGACGTTAACCTGTGTAATAATACATTTAAAAAAAATCTTTATCGGCATTTTTGTTAGCAATATCAGGTAAAAAACATATATTAAAAATAATACGCTTACCTTTAGAAGTTTTTCCTACGCCTTGTGAAGGCTGAATATAAACACCCGATTACATACCGAACATTAAACTATTTTAGAAAGTAATACAGAAAAACCTGAATTCGTATTTAACAATCATGTTGTACTTACAAAAAAATTTACATTCAAAACACAAATATTTTAAAAATTTTGCTAACGCGGAAATTACTTTTAAATAATTGAATCTTCAGGTTACATAAAAACTATTGTATACTCAATTACGTTCATACACACATATGTGATTCACGTTATATGGATTTTTATCAGTTAGGCTTAAAAGCAATGTCAACTGCATGTTTTAAAAACTTTCCAATCTGAAATAAGAGTGACGTAATCTAATTTTACTTGAAATTTCATGGAGAGTATCATTATTATCGAGATTTTGAGATACAATCATCTCATCGTCTTCACCTTGAACGATTATATCGTAACAACCTATAAAAGTAGCTAATGACCCTAATAGTTTTATCAGACATTATTATTACATAGACACGAGGTTAGCCCTAAATTAACTGGTTTAAACACGGCTCTGGAAATACTGCACACGCTTCAAATCTTTCAGCTCGTTCGCAGAAGTTGTACCGTATTCACTTCCTTCAATTTTTATCTGCATTCTGTTTCGAGACTGTAGTACGTTTTCTAAATGCATAAACAGAATCTTCAATACTGTGATACGTGTAGCAGCAAAACACATTAGCTGGTTAGTTTCACCTCTATATTACTTTACATGCACGCCTGATCTTATCATAAATAAATAAATCTGCCAAAAAAGCTAATTAAACATAACTCCATGGACTTGCAAACATGAATCAAGACGGTGAAGTACCGTTAGGAAAAAAAACAATTTTATTAACAAAATTGAAGGAAAGCTTAACGTTTGAAAATATATTATTATTATTATTATTATTATTATAAACAACAATATATCATTATTATTTAATAACATACTTTATCGGTTTTCTTCTTCTTCTTGAACCGTGATTCGTCATCATCATCATCATCATGATTTTGAGATTTGCCCTTCACCCCTATGTCATCGCTCTTCTTTCTCTTCTGTGAACTATCACCATCATCTTGAATGTGAGATACATTCAGCTCAATTACGTCATCGCTTTCATCATTATCTTGAACGGTTATGTTGTAATAGTTTATTAACAAGTCAGTAAAATCTCTAATGTCCGCTCATGTTGGCTCATAAACAGGAGAATACATTATAGTAATACTCACTCGATGAAAGTTACACTTTAAAGAGCGAAACACACGAGAAACGAGCCTTTGGTCTTGTGCGCTAGCGTGCTCGTCAATGTTCGGGTAGAATCGGTTATCTTCGGGGGATGTCTAAATTATTGACCTAACCACACTCTAACGTAGTTTATAAATCTAAACGCCTCTTTTTATGGTCGAGGTATTTTTTCCTAAGACGCTCTACAAAATAGTAGGTACGCACGGATTTTAAACCTATAGTTATTGTTAATTCACGTATATAATAATAAACCATTAAAACCTTTTGCCTTTTATTTCCGTTATATCAACTTGATATTCTTAAAAACATGTTATTTTAATTTAACTCTGTGTTGTATAAGTAATTATTACTTTCGATTCTTTTTAAATGGGTTTTTACAACTGTTAATGAACACATTACAATGAAACAATTTTTTTTGTGTGTATGTAAATAAATCAGATATGATGTTCCGAATGTATAGGTGGTGGCTGTTTAGAGGATCTGCCTATACATAAAGCATCATTGCATTAGGGTAGAAATTATTTATTATTTCACGTCATATTTAATTACACTTTAATGCATTCAGTTTGAACTGTAATCTGCTTTCCGCAAACTGTAGGACATAATTTCGGTTGGTTGATTGAGTTTTATCTGATGTTCTAGCGTAATTTGGTTGAGATTGATTAATTAATTGATTTGTTTGTGTGTGTGTGTGTGTGTGTGTGTGTGTGTGTGTGTGTGTGTGTATGTGTGTGTGAAGGAGAGAGGGGGAGGAAGAAACAAGATAGAGCAAGAGAGAGGTGTGCATTATCAGCTTCAGAAAATGTTCATTAGTATACACGCCACTAGATGGCGCTAAAATCAATTTTTTACTCAAAGGGGCTAGGGCGCAGACCCGGATACAAGTCCTGTCTTACAAGAACCTCCTTATTAGAATACAATTTTGTATAACGGGGCGAAGGCCTACAGCTGTAAGATTAAGTTAGAACAACATACAATTGCATCAAGGGGCCACGATGGGAGCTAAGCTATTCACTTGTCTTATAAGGTTAGGTTCCCACACCATTTCCGGTCAGGGGGCGAAGGCCTGAGAACAAGTTTCGATGCCCTACACGTGTCTTACAAGAACCTCCTTATTAGAAATACAACGTTTTCTCGTGTAGGTAAAAGATCATCCAATAGCATGTGACCATTTTAAAGCAATAGGATCGATAACTTTAATAATAATATCTTATTAATTATGCAATTTCCAACATTGCATGCGTGTGCATTTGCTTAACCTCTAGGGGCACTGCTCTTAATATAGCCAGAAGGACCTTAATACCATCAAAAATAACCCTAAGACCAACTCCAAGTCCAAGTCCAGCCCCCAGCCCCAGATCCAAACCTAAGACTTATCTCTAGACCAGCCCCCAGCCCCAATGCCCACATTTGCCTCTCACGTGCGCAAGTACAGAAAGGCTCTAATTAGAGTTGACCCATAGGGTAGAAAATACGCGTCCTATACGTGAGCTGTCATAAAATGAGTTGTGAAAAAACACGTCCTATACGTAAGCGAGTAAAAATAATTAGCGTTGAAAGGGGCCTTCGAAAAGAAAAGGTTGAAAATACGGTCTGACACGTGGGTGTATGTAAATTAGGATAAAAGGGTTGAAAACACGGTCTCACACGTGGATGTGTAAAAATAGGGGGAAAAATACGTCCTACACGTAAGCCAGTAAAACTAAGGGTGGAAAATGCGGTCCCCCACGTGGGCATATAAAGAAGTGAAAGGGGCGGGGCTTGTGACGTAAAAAAAGTGGTGGGGATGGTGTCTCATTACTACTACCGTATAGCATACTTTCGTAGTCGCATACATTTGAGTTGTAACTGTCATGAAGGTTTATATCAGCATCACCTACGAGTAGCAAATTTTGGTGTATGTTGTTGGGTAATTTTGAATCTAACTCTTCAATAAAATGTTGGATGTTTGTATTTGGTGGACGATATATGAAAAGCAATTGTAATGCGTTATTATTTCGGGGAAAGTTTATTTTAATATTTATACATTCAAAGGTGGAAGGAAGCTTTAGTACATATTTCTGTAAATGTTTGATTTGTTTTTACATATAAAGCTAATCCTCCGCCGCTTTTGTTTTCTCTAATCTTAATTATACGTTCGTAGTTAGGAATGTGATGCAAAAATATAAAATATTATTCTCATACAGGTATATATTTCATACACTTTTTCTATTGTGGGCATTATACCTAATGGTCTGTAGTTACCATACTCTGTCGGATCACCTTTTATAATAATAATAATAATAATAATAATAATGGTTTAATGGTTTATTAAATTCAGAATATATACAGTATGCGGTCCCACTAAGTCATACAACTTATCAGTGGGTGTCGATCATTCTTTAGTATAACATGACGTTTTTACATTTTTAATATACAGGGTGATTGATTAATGCGATAAAGTTCAGTATCTTCTATGTCCTTCGAGGTATCAAAGCAAACGTTACGGGAGATTATAACCATCATCAAGCTTCATATTTTAAAACTAGTTACAATGTTACAGGGTGTTCCATAACGCCGTGCCACACCAAAGTTAATTTTTTTTAAACGAAACACCCTATATTTGAATTTAAATTTGAAATCCGCTTCACTTCCTCATTACAAAAATATATATACTTGTAATATGTTACACAAGGTATTTAAAAAGTTATAACCACTTTTCCATGAAAATCGTAACAATTTCACCGCCCTGTATAATTTCAAAGGGCTACAAGAACAAGAAGATCTGTTGCAGCCGTAGCTTTTTAATAATTGTCAAATTTTATAAAAATGATTGAGTTTGTGAATATTCGTTAAATTCATTACAGGGTGAGTCAAAACATCAATTCATTATTTTCTCAGTTTTTTCAAATGGATCAACCTGTATTTTACATCACTATCGAAAAGTACTATTGTTTTAGTTATATTTTTGTTAAGCATTCCCTATGCCCAAAATTATTAGTTTTTGAGATATTTTCATTTTTATATGCAAAGTATTAATTATGTGTCTAAATGTTGGCCAATTATGGGTTGGCCATGATTTATTTGTCAAAAACTGACAGTTTACTATTATTGTCTGTGAATATAGTGGTCAAATAACGAATACAGGAATAAAAACAAGTATACTACAAACAAATTTTACAAAAAATTACAATTACGAACAAATAAAATCAATACTAATTTCCTAAACTACAATAAAAGTTAATTACAAAGGATGTTCAAAATGATCTCTCAAGACATCTGTGCATGCCTGAAAACGGTAATTGAAAGCGTTACTAACATTACTAAACATTTGTACACTGATATTTTGAAATTCTTTTGTGATTCTTTCCTTCATGTTATCTCTTGTTGTCGGAGGTGTTTTATAAACTTCATTCTTAATGTAACCCCAAAAAAATGAGTCCATTTTATTGAATTCTGGTGACCTGGGTGGCCATCGCACTGGTCCACCTCTTACGATCCATTTTCCAGGATACTGATCATCAAGTTCACCTTGAATTAAAAGATTATGGTGTACAGGAGAACCGTCATGTAAAAACCACGTTTGCTGGCGGATACGAAGTGGAACCTCTTCCAGTAATACAGGTAAGTGATTTACTAAAAAATCTAAATACATCTCAGCATTTAAATGATCATCAAAAAAATATGGCCCTACGACATAGTTACCAACAATACCTCCCCAAACATTTAATGACCATCTGGTTTGACTATGTGTAATTATGTGGTATGGATTACTTGTGGAATAATACTGAAAGTTGTGCCTGTTAACACAACCATTTCAATGAAATGTAGCTTCATCTCCAAACAATACATAGTCAAAAAAGTCTCTCTGTTGATTAACCTTTTGTAGGGCTCATTCACAAAATGCTAATCTCTTCTCAAAATCATTATCTGTTAATTCCTGATGCATTTGAATGTGATAAGGGTGCATTTTGTTTTTACACAGAATTGTTTGCACACAATAGTAACTAAGTTGTTGTTCTTTAGAAATACTCCTTATACTTGAATGTGGATTTTCTGTAACTGCCAACAACACATTCATTTCGCTTTCCTCTGTCACAGTATTTGTTCGTTCATGCTTTTCATAGTTAACTGAACCAGTTCGGTTAAACCGATCCATCAATCTTTCTAAACTTGATTTTGTAGGTTGTCGCCTCTCCGGAAAACGTTCAAAATAAACTCTTGTTGAAAGCAATACATTTTTATTGCATTCTTCCAATATCCATATCATATCTAGCATTTCATCAAGAGTAAAATTCATTTTTGCCCTATTTTAGATTTTTTTAAATTATAAACAAATTTACCACAACAATCAATTAACACACAATAAGGGTAAACTGTCAGTTTTTGACAAATAAATCATGGCCAACTCATAATTGGCAAACATTTAGACACATAATTAATACTTTGCATATAAAAATGAAAATATCTCAAAAACTAATAATTTTGGGCATAGGGAATGCTTAACAAAAATATAAGTAAAACAATAGTACTTTTCGATAGTGATATGAAATACAGGTTGATCCATTTGAAAAAACTGAGAAAATAATGAATTGATGTTTTGACTCACCCTGTAATCAATTTAACGAATATTCACAAACTCAATCATTTTTATAAAATTTGACAATTATTAAAAAGCTACGGCTGCAACAGATCATTGTTTTTGTAGCCCATTGAAATTATACAGGGCGGTGAACTTTGTAATGAGGAAGTGAAGCGGATTTCAAATTTAAATTAAAATATAGGGTGTTTCGTTTAAAAAAATTTAACTTTGGTGTGAAACGGCATTATGGAACACCCTGTAACATTGCGACTAATTTTAAAATATGAAGCTTAATGATGGCTATAATCTCTCGTAACGTTATCGCACTAATCAATCACCCTGTATATTTAAGTTGGCGCTGCAGGTTAGTGCAATCATTACTTATATCGTATAATTTCATACAGTTTATTTGTTTGAA
Source organism: Vesta saturnalis (assembly GCA_036346205.1). Lineage (NCBI taxonomy): Eukaryota > Metazoa > Arthropoda > Insecta > Coleoptera > Lampyridae > Vesta > Vesta saturnalis. Next base: position 1,720,090 of record JARFJB010001364.1, read on the forward strand.
GATTAAATATTTAGTTATTATCTCTTAATACTACTTTTAAAGATTGTATATATCTATAGTTTTCTTGTATCGTATCAGTAGGGATTTTTGCTGATATCTCGTTTAATAATTTCGGAATAGTACACTTCAGAGATCTTTGTCTATATTTATTATAGTAATTTGGTACTACGTATTTACGGTTCCTTGTCAGATGAGTGTGCTCAACTATTACTTTGTACTCATTGTTTTGGTAATTATTTACAATGTTGTAATATTTATCATAACCTAAAGGAGTCATTGTGTCTACCTTATCTCATAGCTCTTTTTTGTCCATTACATCCAACTAACTTTAATATTTTCATTTGTAGTCTGTTAATTTTTTCTATATACACGGTTTCAATGCACCCCCAGTTTTGTACTCCACATTTCATACTCAAATGATATCTTATATACTAGTTATTTACATTCATTTTACATTTACAGTTGTGCAATTTTAATTTTAACGGATTTGCCCTATTCATGTGAGGTGTTCTAAAGCTTACACAGGTCGTTTTTGTTTCATTTATGTACAAGTTTTTCCCGTGCAGCCAATTATATATACTATTGAATTCAGTTTGAATTACATTTTCACAGGTATCAGGGTTACTATGGCTGTAGAGAACTACCGCGTCGTCTGCGTATATATACATCTTACATTTATTTACTACGTCAAAAAGTTCATTCAGGTATGCTAAAAAAAAGTATAGGTCCTATGTTACTGCCTTGAGGCACACCAAACTCGCAAATTTTTATCTCACTATACTCTTTTAAGTAGCTTTTGAACCACTGCAGTTCTCTTCCAGTCACTCCGTTTGCTTCTAGACATCCTATTAATAATGAGCGGTCAATGGTGTCGAAAGCTTATGAAAAGTCTATGAACACTCTTACTGTGTAGTTACATTTATTCAAGTTGGTGTTAACATAATCATTAATAACACTATGTAACTGCTCGGTGCTTTTTCCAGTTTGGAACCCGTATGGATTATTGCTTGTTAGTCTATTATCACTTAAATAGGTCTTTAGATGTCGTATCACATACTTCTCCATAATTTTTTCAACTGTGAATAATATACATACGGGCCTATAATTATTTAAATTGCACGCGTTGCCTTTCTTAAATATTGGTCTAGTAATTGCCATTTTTAGTTCTTTTGGAAATGCACCCTTTTTTAGAGAAAGATTAATAAGTTTTGATATCATAGAGCTGAATAATGTTGCATTATTTTTAATTTCTTTCGCTCTGATATTATCAATCCTTGGCGATTTATTACATTTTAAACTGCGTATGATACTTTCTATTATTTGGCTGTTTGGATACAATTAGTGTTCTTTGGGTTTACAGTCACCTTCAAATCATGGTTACATTGCTCCCTTAGCTGATTGATTGGTTTTTGAAAACTTCAGCAAAACCGTTTACTATGTGTGTAATGCTGTTAGATTTACCGATAGTGTTTGTGATTATCTTTAAATTTTTACTGCTTTTTTTATACAATAAGTTGTTGATCACTTTCCAAGTTGCGTGAGGATCATTTGCAGTGCTTCAAGCTTGTTCCCGTAGTATTTTTGTTTTCTATCTCTAATTTCATTATTTAATTTATTACGGTGTGTTTCGTAAGTTGCTCTATAATGATTATTGTTAGGGTTTGATTTCCACCTTCTGAATATACGATCTCTTTCCTGTATTTTTTATATAATTCGTCAGTAACCCAGTCTTTGTTTAACCTTTTTCTCTGTGTTTGTTTTATCTCACAAATAGATTTACTATATATTTATTGTATTTTTGTAATAATATTTTACATAAATTTGTTTACATAATCGTCTTCGATATTTTGCCAATTTGTTTGTGTTGCTGGCTGTTTGAATTTGTAGGTGTCGATTCTTCTTTTATTATTTGGTAAGCTATCAACAACGTATTTTTCAAGATCAAATGATACACATATCGGGTAATGATCAGATAACTTATGCCGTAACACCGTTGAGTATATTTTATTGCATTTCACCCGTACGTATATGTGATCCAGTAATGATGTGATTACAACTCCTTCTCGGGTTTCTTCCCTAGTTGTCGCATAAATTGTTCCTATAAGGCCTTTAGAATAATGCACTGTTGCATATATAGCGTTATGTCTATCTTGCGTGTCATGAAGATTCAAGTTTATGTCTCCTACCATTATAAGGTTGTGCTCGTTAATATCAGTTAGTAACGTTTCCAGTTCTGTATTAAAATCTGATATCCGTAAGTTTGGCGGACGATAAATAAACAGAGTATGAAATTTTGCATTTTAATCTTGGAAAATTAACAATCATTTTCATACGTTCGCAACTTTCCGTTCTTACTGGGATCACATTTCTTCTGAAACATGTTTACCTTTGATGATCCATGGTTACCATTATTGCAAAAAGTTCCTATTCCTGTAAATCATCACAAATTTTAAACTTGATTTCAGTGTTTTTAATTTCATTATGAATCCAATCCATAAAGAGTTAAATTAATAAGTATTTTCCTTTATTTACAATAATAAACACAAAAGAAAAAATAAAATAGAATATTGTTCTGTTCAATTTTTTTTTTAATTATAACGGAAAAATAAAATTTTTAGGTAAGTAGACCTTTTCTTTATAATAAATCGCGGATTTATAACGTAATGTTGTAAATAGTGTAAATGATGTAAAATTTAATAATAAATGAACATGTGTAAAATTGTTCTCCAAACAAATCGTTAAACTAACTGGAGATACAAACCATTCACCAAAAATAATGCGGTTGTCCCAGTCGGAAGATTAAAGTGGGCCGATTCAATCTTTTGATATGCTTAATTACCACAAATTTATGCTGTGTTATTTCCACTTAACATTAAGATAGAAACTGCAATGTAACACTAATAAAAATGATCTCGGACGCCAAGTTATTTTTTTAATTATGCTCGGAATAACTAAACCGAGGTTTACAATAAAAATTTTATCAAGATGTAAAAAATAGAAAAATATACAGACTATGTTTATTAACAGTTAAATTTAGGGTTATATAAAATGTTTTAAAATTAGCCTTATACTAAGAAATCAGTAAACTTATAAATACGTGTCACTAAAATTTTTGTACACAAACTTTTCAATAACCTCTGGTATCTAAACGATTACGGAAATGTAAACCAAAGGTGATGTCATCTTTGCACCAATATTGCGCAACATCTCGAAATAACAATGCTTTACGTGGTAAACGACCAAAATGGAATTTTACTTCTTATAAATTTTTCTTCAAGAAATTTTGAATCTAATATTTATTGCTTCTCTTGAAATTTCAAAATTTAGATCAGCATTGAATGCAAAATTGAAATCATAAAATGAAAGCGTACGTAAAAATAGAATTAAACGTGTAATTAAAGTAGTAAAGTAAAAGTAATAAAAGTTCCTGCAAAAAGCAAATGTTTTAGATTTTAATATTAAGAGTTAAATTATCTTACCATTAAATCAATGGCACTTTTCACAAAATTTAGGTGAAAACCCAAAAATGGATTCATGCATCTAACAGCGACTACAAGAAGTGAAGAAATGGACGATTAGGAAGTTGGACGATGACAAGTTGCGCGAAAATATGAGCTGAAAAAAATAATTTAAAGGAGCGGGAGTATAAACCATTAAGAAGTATATACACTTGAGTTACACCAAAATGCAAATTAAGTTGCCTACCACACATAATCCAATAATAATTAAAATTTTTTTCTTATATTTACAACTATATGAACGAAGAACGTAAATTACGGTATATTTTAATACAACTCAAAATGGGTTGTTACAGATTTTTAAACTGTATTGTAGGTTTCTATTTACAATTGATAAGTATATCATATTAAACATTCAATTCTAATGGCGAATAATAAATTATTGTTATATTATGCAACTTGTCATATCTGCAATTGAAGAAATTGCAAATACTTTATCATTATACCCTTTTCTAATTAAAATACGCCCATTTTTTATCCATACGTACTTATAGTTGTACTTTTTAGCTCTTGACTTAGCTTCTTTTAATAGATTTCTTACTTCTGGGATAAGATTTTCATTAAAATAGATTTTTTTACTGTTTGCCTTATCAGTTTCACCGAGATTTATCCACCTTTGTTTAAAAAATGATTTTTCGTGTCGTCAGAATCTAATTTTGCTAATAAAAATGATGAATTTTTCAATTTTATTCTGACCACAGATTTCGGTTTTATATTTTAGCAGCTATTGATTGAAATCGTTCTTCAGCAGAAATTTGTTCGTCGCTACTGAAGCCATGTATTACCACATATTTTCGTTTAGATCGTTGCTTCATATTGTTTATTTTCGCTTGCAACTCTAATATTTGCTTATCCTTACATTCGATTCGATTCGTACCTTTTTCTATCTTCTCTGCAGATCACACACCTCCATTCCGTTTTTAAAGCATCCGATTTAGATTTGTGCGTATTTTTCGATATGGAACATCATAGTTTCTCTTACACCCGTGACAATGAATCTCCTCAGAGACGATATCTTGGTCACAATGATTATCCTTCATTTAAACTATTTATTTGAAGTAATAATTCATAACTTCACTTATTTTAACTTATTAGAATTAATTTGATTACAATTATTGTAATAATCGCGTTTAAAACCAATTTACACACGGTCCGAATACAACAACAGTAATAATAATAATAATAATAATAATAATAATAATAATGTATTGCTCAGAATCTTCATTTTACAGATAATTTCAAAATACCCTATTATAATTATAATCCTGAACGAGTTTTAGAAAATGACACACATAGATTATATTGGGATAGAACGATATTAACTGAAAAAATATACCATCTAACAGACCATATATAGTTCTTGTAGAAAAAAAGAAAAAACCTACTTTATTGAAATAGCGATACCGAATTCAAATAATTTACAAACTACATTTACAACAAAGATAAATAAGTATGTGGATCTTGCACATGAGGTCAAACAACAATGGAATCAAGAAAACGTTAAAATTATTCCGATAGTAATTTCTACAACAGGAATTATTCATAAATCTTTAAGGGCAATTTAAAACACTTGATTTACCTAGCTCTTTGATAACCAAGTTACAAAAATCGGTATTACTCAACACATGCAACATTGTAAGGCGATTTTTAAATCAATACTACTACTACATTATCACAAACTATAACTTAATTAAAATTAATTAAATTTAGTTGAAATTTTGTAAAATTAAATATATAAAAAACCAGAGCCCAACTTCCTTGGTTCACTACCCGGAAGTGGGTGAATTCAGCAACTCTGCTGAGAATGTCAAATTCTGAATAATAATAATAATAATACCTAGGGATTGAACCACCTACTAGGCGCGTCCCTAGGTGGCGGATAAGGGAACGACCTTGCAAATGATCGTAAGTGATGCAAGGCTAACACCGAAATATGAGCTCGTGGCGTCAACCCGCCACTGTTAGCTCTACATAATACGGTGTCGCGGACCAGTTTACGTAGGGCCTTGTAACTAATAAGGACAGGGACGGCAACCCTGTGTCCCCTTAGCTGGAAGTTTACTTTTCCTATACTAGTCTTGAGTGGCTTCCCTTACATTAACTCTTTTCTGTCGGAACACTCTCGTTATAACTCTTGTTCTCTTCAGGCTCCCAGCGAAACCTGAGAAACCTCTTACCTTTTCTTTCTTCCCTTCCCAGGACATGCTCCGTCAAAAGCGTATACGGGTGTGGCAAGCCCGGGATGTCCTTGCTGGGGACGGCTGAGCGCTAGCCGTGTCTTAATACCGCATCCGCGAACTGTACTTCAGAAACTCCAGCAGGGCGAGGCTAGGGAACGTCGTACAGGTAGCGATCAGTGGTCTTGGCTTCACCGCCTGGACTGCGAGGAAGGTAACCTCTATAAAAAATCCCTCAATCCCAAGGTCGTTTGGCAGTTTTAGGTGCCGAAGGGATTGCGCAAGGGGAAGCCTGAGTGTGGCCAGGGGAAAGCCTGGTCCTTAACGTGGAAACGCCTGTGGAGAACCTGGTCCCTTTCCACAAAAATTGGTGCCTTGCCACAGTATGGGACCTCTGAGGTGGTCGACATTTTTTTCTTCCCGTTCTCGTGAGAACAGTATGAATGTTTTGTCTCACAAACCTTCGAGTCCCAACTCATTAAACATGAAAGTGGAAGAGGGCCCACTTAATATTCCCTCAAAATCAAAGAATGTGGAGAAGGAAGTGCAACCCCGGCTCCTTATTCTTAAGAGGAAGGATGGGCTGAATTTTGACAAGATCAGCCCATTTATTATTCAAAAAGTTTTATACGGAATCCTTGGTAATTTAAAGATTAAGGAAGGGTTACTGAAACAGTTTCTAGTGCCCAATGTAGTAAGTCACAAAAGACAACTAGATTTGACATATTTGAAATAGAGGTAATATCACATAGGACGATGAACACCTCTAAGGGCGTTATTTTTTATCGTGATCTATTAAACTGTACTACCGTCGACATACACGTGGAATTAAGCAATCAAGGGGTTATTAATGTACGAAAAGTAAAGACTAAAATAAATGGCGAACTACAGGATTCCCCTGTGCATGTCTTAACCTTCAATAGCCCGGTATTACCAAAAAATATTAAAGTGGCATTATACTCCCTAAATGTTAGATTATATGTACCTCCGCCTATGAAATGCTTTAAATGCCATAAATTTGGCCATATTTCATCCAAATGTGCTACAGAGGAACAATTGTGTGTTTGTGGAAAAGTTTTACATGTCGGCAACCCTTGTGAGGAACCACTCACATGTGTTAACTGTGGAGGTTTATATTCGGCTAGATTTAGCAAATGTCCTGCCCTTATGCAGGAACAAGCCATCTAAGATGTACGAGTAAAAGAAAAAATAACCTACACCGAAGCCAAGAGAAAATTAGTAGTCCTAACACCTGTACCAAAAATTAGTTATGTGAAAGCAACTTCATCATCGACAATTAGTGAATGCAGATGCGATGTAAAATCTCTCACAAAAGAATTGCTCCACTACTAATTGGAGCGCTTAAATCCATATTGAATACAAACATTGAACCTAATATTGGTGAAAAGTTTGTAAAACCACTTCCTTCCTCTCGTTGCTCTTCTCCTAGCTGGGAGAAAAGGAAACGCGATTTTGCTGATAGTATATCAGTATCTGAAGATGATTCGATTAACTCTGAGGCCACTCAACAAGACCCTCAAACTAAAAAAAGAAAGAAGAGGGTGGTAGAAGGGGCAGACCTAGGAAGATAACCACTGTCTTCGACGACGACACTTATTAGTTACTGTGATAATTTTGTGATTTTCTAACTGTGATATAAAATTAATTACTGTGATATTTTTTTGAAAATTTCCAACTGTGGTACAAAATAATGTTTTTTGTTATATATGTTAATTGTCCATAAAACTTGTTTATTCATATTTTTTACAAACCATTTTTAACCATGGGAACCATTATCCAATGGAATTGTAATGGTTTTGCTAGCCACTATTGTGAGTTGAAAAAAATTATTAACGTTTTCGACCCTTCGATCTTGTGTTTGCATGAAACACATTTTAAGTCAGAGAAACAGTTCCTTCTACGCAGATACAACATAATTAGAATAGATGTTATATCTGAAATTAGAGCAAAAAAGTGGAGTCGCAATTGTAACAAGACAAAATGCACAGTATACAATATTACCAATCAAAACTGACCTACAAGGAGTTGCTATAAGAATGTCTGCGCCTCTAAAGATTACACTATATAATATATATTTACTAAACACAAACTGGAAGCAGCAAGATAGTGAAGACATGATTAGTCAGCTACCTGCGCCTTTTATGGTAACCGGAGACTTTAATGCGCACAGTCCTCTATGGGACCCCTCTCGCTCAGATGCAGGTGGAAAAAAGCTAGAAAACATATTAGATATGCATCAACTGTTCCTAATGAACACTGGAGAAAACACCCATTTATGCGCTAGATCTGGTTCCTTCTCAGCAGTAGACAACAATGGTATCTTCATGTATAGCAACATTATTTTCGTGGACAGTGTTGGATGACCTAAATTTCAGCGATCATTTCCCAATTATTATAAAGACTAAAGATCAAAACACACCTACAGTAAGCCCCACCAAGTGGAATATTGCTAAGGCCAAGTGGGATGTTTTCCAAGCATATCTAGACTCTTGCATCTCAAAAAACTTCACAAATCTGAGTATAGATGACGTTACAAATGATATCATCAATACAGCTTACGCTGCCATTCCGAAAACTGGTGGAATGCCTTGGTGGAACCAAACAATCCAAGAATCTATAAGAGCCAAAAAAAAAACGTGCGTTAAACATCTTTCGGAGATATCCGACTCAAGAAAATCTAATTTTATTTAAAGAAGCGAGAGCTTTTTCGCGACGAGTGACTCTTCAGAGTAAAAGAAATTCCTGGCGAAAGTATGTCACTAATATCAATCGTAACACCCCAAACAGAGGTTTGGAGTAGAATAAAAGCTATATCAGGCAAGTACTCCACACATTACATACAGTTGGAGACAAAAAATGGTATTACCACCGAGACGAAGCATGTATCAAAGCTTTTGGTGGAACAATTTGAACATTCCAGCAGTTCCAGAAATTATAATCCTCCTTTTTTAAGAGCAACAGCAAGCCAGAGGTTAAACTAAACTCCTTAGATGGTAACGAACATGAGTACAATGTCCCCTTTTCGATTACAGAACTCAATGTCGCTCTGAAATGTAATAAATCGTCTGCTCATGGGTCTGACCTGATCTCGTATGAAATGTTACGTAATCTAACACCAGAACACAAAAAACTGCTTCTAAATGTGTTCAATAAAGTCTGGACTGAAGGAATGTATCCGCCAAGGTGGAAGGAGGCAATTGTTGTACCCATACTTAAAAATGGTAAAAACCCATACCTACCTGCCAGTTACAGGCCCATAAGCTTAACGTCCTCCGTGGCAAAACTACTGAAGAGGATGGTTCGTACCAGATTAATGTGGGTACTTGAAAAAAAGGAATGCCTAGCAAACTGTCAAGCTGGCTTCAGGAAGTATCGATGACAGATCAGTTAGTCCACCTGCAAGATGTTGTACTGAAAGCCTTCGCCCAAAGACACCATGCTGTTGCCGCCTTCTTTGATATTTAAAAGGCATTTGACATGACGTGGAGGTACGGAGTTTTAAAAAATCTCTATGATTGGGGTTTAAGGGGAAACCTACCAAAATTTATATCTTCTTTCCTCCAGGAACGAATATATCGAGTGCGTGTGGGTGATACTCATTCATCCTCATCCTTAGAAAATGGCATCCCGCAAGGGTCCACTCTAAGTGTTACCCTCTTTGCAATAGCGGTCAACTCCTTTGTATCCTCCTTGCCTAACGACATCCACAAATATTTATACGTCGATGACCTCACGATTTTATACTCAGCACCTACCGTAGGTGAAATAAATAAAAAACTGTAACAGGCTGTAGATCAAATACTGCTTAACTCCCGAGATATGGGTTTAACATTATCCCTAGAGAAAACTTACATGATGTATTTCTGAAAACTCAAAAAACCCCATTATGGACCACGATTAATGATAGACAACAGTCCAATTTTGTGTAAAAGTTATGACGTCTTCCTTGGGGTAACGCTTGACTCCACCCTCTCTTGGAAAGAGCACGTTACCGACTTAGCCATACGATGTAAGAAAAGTCTAAACATGTTAAAGGCTTCATCTCATTTACACTGGGGAGCAGATTCTGAAATCTTATTGCAGATACATAGCGCCCTAATACAAAGTAAGATTGATTACGGCTGTGAAGCATACTCGTCAGCCGCTCCAAGTGTACTGAAACCGCTAGAAGCAATCCAAAATGCGAGAATTAGATATGCACTAGGCGCTTTCTACACAAGTCCAAGCGAAAGCCTTTGCTGCGATCTGGCTTGTTACCAATCGAACTTCACCGACAAAATCAGATCTTAAGGTATGCGTGCAAAATTAAAGCCCGAAAAAACCATCCAAATTACGATACTTTGTTTTAAAAAAAATCGCTTATTAGTAACTGGAAAAGACTGCACATACCACTAGCCTTAAGTATTGCAAAAATACTCGGAAGGATAAACGACTAAATTCCTCCCATGATTAATTAAGGACCACTAGAGGTCCCACCGTGGCTAATATCACCGTCCATCATAATCAACAGGCTATCCCAACTTCAAAAAGAATTTACACCTTCGTCTGTATATCAAATTCGAGACTACCTAACCATCTATACAGACGGATCTAAAAGTACTACAGGTGTGGGGGCGGCTCTTTCAGTAAATAACGCAGAACACAGCTGGTCGATGCCGATATACCTCTCAATCTACGAAGCTGAACAATATTCCTTATGGCAAGCTCTTCGTTTCTGTGAATTAGCTACAAACAATAAAAAAGTACTTATAGCTAGCGACCCACAAAGCTCCCTGGCCAGTATCCAAGCCCTGTTTAATAAAAAACACCTGACGCGAATGATCATATGTACCATACAACATCTCACAGATCAAAAGTTCATTAAATTTGTTTGGATACCAGGGCATGTCAAAATAATTGGCAATGAGAGAGCAGATATGGCTGCTCGCCTAGCAGCCAAGGACGCCACACAACCAAAGTCAGATATCACAACACATCAAAACCTAGCTAAATTTCTGAGAACCAAAATAAACACCTTATGGCAACAAAACTGTGAAAAAGCAACACTCACCTGAAAAACAGATAATCTAGTGTCAAAAAATGGAAACTACCGATGCACTATGTACAAAAAAAAATTAAATAAGACGCCAAAATATTAAAGAAATGGCGCACATGACCTCAGCAGTCGAAGCGCTTACTAAGAAAAAAAAATAATTGAATTGAATTGAATTGTGTATTCACCAAATAGCATACATTTATCGATCCAACGAAGTCTAACAGACTTATACGTCGGTTCCGTATATTTACAAGTTACATATAAAAATAATTAACAATTTTTAATCATAAAAAAATATTTTTGACATTATAGAGTTTGGTAAACTAATATATAATTGACAGCACATAAAAGAAACAATATCATCTATATTAGAAATTATTTAAAATCAGAAAAATCATAAAGTAAAACTCAACTTAATAATTAATTTTACAAAACAATATAAATATAAAATAATTAATAATTTTGGATGCTAATAATTAATTTAAATAGAAATAACGTGAGTGTAGAACTTATTTGTCCTATCATTATAAATTTTATAAAACCTGTCTAAATGTAATCTATGTATTTTGCATTTATAAAGTTCCTTTATATAAATTGGATAAAATAATAGTAATAATTTTGAATTTAAATTTTTGAATTTATATATTATTATTATTATTTATAATAATAATAATAATAATAATAATAATAATAATCCTAGGGGTTGGACTACCAACTAGGCGCGTCCCCAGGTGGCGGATAGGGGAATGACCTTGCAAATGATCGTAAGTGATGCAAGGCTAACACCGAATAGGAGCTCGTGGCGTTAAACCACCACTGTTAGCTCTAGGTAATAAGGTGTCGCGGACCAGTCCACGTGGGGCCTCGTATCTAACGAGGACAGGGATGGCAACCCTGCGATCCCCTTAGCTGGAAGCACACTTTTCTTATACTAGTCTTGAGTGGCTTCCCTCACTTTAACACTTTTCTGTCGGGAACTCTAGCTCCAACTCTTGTTCTCTTCAGGCTCCCAGCGTAAGCTGAGAGACCTTTTCCTTTTCTTTCTACTCTTCCCAGGACATGCGCTGTCAAAAGCGTATACGGGTGTGGCAATCCAGGATGTCCTTGCTGGGGACGGCTGAGCGCTAGCCGTGTCCTAATACCGCAACCGCGAACTGTACTTCAGAGACTCTAGCAGGCCGTGGCTGGGAACGTTGTACAGCTAGCGGTCGATGGTCTTGGCTTTACCGCCCGGGCTACGAGGAAGGTAACCTCTATAAAAAATCCCCCAATCCCAAGGTCGTTTGGCAGTTTTAGGTGCTGAAGGGATTGCGCAAAGGGATGCCTAAGCGTGGCCAGGGGGAAGCCTGGTCCCTAGCGTTGAAACGCCTGTGGGGAAACAGGACACTCTCCACAGTATTCTGTGCCCTACCATAACATGGGAGCACTGTTATGGTCGATTTGTTTTTCTTCCTGTTTCGTGGGACATATATGGTGCCTATTTCAAAAATTTCCCAAGAGTCGCCCCCCTCTTTAAAAGGGGACGAATTCCCCGCACTGAAGTGCAAATCTAATATGGTCAGTGAGACGAGTTACCCTCGGTTCCTGATCATAAAACGCTTACCGGAAGGTAATTTTGAGAGAGTGAATCCTTTTTTGATTAGTAAGAGCATTTACAGTATAGCAGGAGAGACAAAAAGAGTTAATAAGGTTAAGGATGGGCTTTTAGTTGAAACTATATCAAAAAAGCAGTCTGAGACACTACAAAAGTTAAAAAGAATAGGTGAAATGGAAGTTGAAGTCAACCCTCACGGAATATTAAATTACTGCAAGGGAATTATATATTGTCGTGATTTTCTAAACGCATCCATTGCAGATATCTTAGAAGGTTTAAGATCAGAACAAGTGGTTGAAGTGAAGCGTATAACTTTTGAGAGACATGTACTTCCAAAATGCATCAAAGCTGCTATGTATAACCTTAAGGTAACACAGTACATTCTTGAACCAATGAGGTGTTTTCGTTGCCAACGTTTTGGTCACACATCGCTCAATTGCAAGAACGATTCTATATGTGTTTTTAGTAGTCCAACGCATGAAAACTCTCCGTGTGGGCAAGATATCGAGTGAGTAAATTGCAAAGGAGGGCATTCTTCTTGATCAAAAGAGTGTTCCGTATACAAATTAGAAAAAAGGTACAAGAAATTTAGGTGCTACATAACGTAAGCTTTGTAGAAGCCAAGGCTCTAGCCCAAACATCCGCGGTGACAGTATCAACCACATTCTCTCAAGTAGCTCAATCAAAGAGAGCGAACAGGAAATAATCAAAGAGGTGTCTAAGAATATTTTACCTTGTGTACAAGACACCATCAAAAACCAAATTGAAAATTTAACATCTACTTTAAAGAAGTACATAGATGAGAAAGCACACACCACTGTTGAGACTGAAAGTGAAATGGACACTGAGGAAACTAGCGACAAAAGGAAAAGAACTGCCCCTGCCTCTGCTTCGTCTATCGAAGAAATAGATGAACTTTTGATTAACCCCATATTCCGAAAACAAAAAAAGAAGAAGGTAGGCTGGCCTAAAGGCGTCCCTCGGAAAAAGAAAGAGGACACGCCATCAAACAGCTTAGGAAAGAAATAATCGTAATATAGTCATATATTTGAGATAATTTAAACTGTGATAATCTAAATCTGTGATATTTTTTCATACTGTTTTTAGTCTTACTCTACTATTTGTTTTACATTATTTGTCTCTTTACTGTTTGTAACTTATACATACAAATTTTATTTATTATATATTTATTTAATTATGGACAACATCATTCAACTAAATATTAACGGATGCAGGAGCCACCTTGCAGAACTTAATATATTGATACGTAAAGAGAATCCATTTTGTATCTGTCTACAAGAAACAAGGTTCAAACCACAAGAACAGTTCTCTTTGAAAGGTTTCAAGACATATCGAAATGACGTAGATCCAGGACTTCGTGCTCATGGAGGAACCGCTATTCTGATTAAAAGCGAAATCTCTCACTCTCTAATCTCTCTAACCACCAATTTACAAGCCATCGCAATTAATGTCAACCTTCCAATTCGGTTTTCAATTTGCTGTATTTACCTTCCAAATCCTGAATGGAACAAAGACCAAATTACCGAACTAATTAACCAAGCTGCCTCATCCTTTTCTAATAGTGGGTGATTTTAACGCTCATAACTCCATTTGGGGATCAAGGTCTTTAGATCCAGGAGGTAGAGCACTGGAGGAAATTCTCGACGACGGAAACCTAATGCTATTAAACACCGGCGAAAATACGTATTTTAACGCCAGAAGCAATAGCTTCTCTGCACTCGATCTGTCGTTTTGCTCCGCTAATCTAAGGTTAAGATTTGAATGGAAAGTGTTACTTCAAGACATGTTCTCGGATCATGCTCCTATTAAAATGTCAATCCCAAATTCGAATCTAAACAGAACAATTCCAAAAGGTGGATAATCCATAAAGCAAATTGGGATAAATTTATAGAAACTCTCGCTCCTTTCAACATACCATTCGAAAATATCAATAGTGCTGTCAACGAAATATCGTCAAAGGTCATAAATGCATGTGAAGCTAGCATCCCAAAAACTAGCAGTAAGCACTCTAAAAGGTGTGTCCCATGGTGGAATGAGGAAATTAAGAATGCCATTCGCGATCGTAAACGTGCCCTTAATGCATTCAAAAAGACTCAACTGTAGCTAACGCCATTAACTTTAAAGGTTAAGAGCCATAGCCCGACGAGTAATAGTGATAGCCAAGCAAAAGTCATGGCAGAGCTATGTATCAAATATATCCGACCATACATCCAATGCCGAAGTTTGGAGAAAAATAAAATCGATTAGCTCGGTATTCCAAGCATATTCAATAAACAGCATAAAAACAGACGATACCACCGTATATAACCCTGAAGACATTGCTGAAACATTTGCAGACTACCTTGAGTCAAAATTCCAGAATGCTTCTGACTCAGTAGAAGATGAAACTAACCCACCAATAAACCACTCCGACAAACAATCCAAGTATAATATACCCTTCACAAGATCAGAATTCGATTCCGCCCTGGCAAAGTCAAGAAAATCAGCTCCAGGCGCCGACTCTATACACTATGAAGTCATTAAACATATCCCAGAAGGCGAAAAATCTAAAATTCTACAACTTTATAACAGGATATGGGTACATGGTGAATTTCCTGAAGAATGGCGAAAAACAATAATCATTCCGTGTCTCAAGAACAACAAAGACCCCCAAATTATGGACAATTACAGACCAATATGTTTAATCTCTTGTCTCTGCAAACTCTTAGAAAATGGTCTGTACACGTCTTACATGGTACTTAGAACAACATAACCTTCTAGGAAAGTTCCAAATGGGTCTCCGGCAATTTAAATCTACAACCGACTGTCTAGTGCAGTTAGAAACAGTCATCCTTAATAGTTTCGCCATAAAGAACATGTCTTTGCAGTGTTTTTGACATTGAAAAAGCCTTCGATCGAACGAATAGAAACGAAATCTTACTAGAATTAGAACAGATGGGTATTAAGGGCAGTTTGTTAACCTTCATCAAGAATTTTTTGAAAAACAGAAAATTTCAAGTGCGAGTAAACAATACTCTATCCGAAACTCGTACACAAGCAAACGGAATACCCCAAGGATCAACACTCAGTGGTATTCTCTTCGCAGTCGCCATGAACAAACTAGTTAAATGCCTCAGTCCAGATATCGGTAAAACAATGTATGTCGACGATTTAGTGATTTATGCATCAGGCACCATAACTGCAAATATAAGTCAAAAAATTCAAAATGAAATAGACAAATTATCTATTTCGGCTAACAAAATGGGGTTTAAATTTTCCCCAATAAAATCGCATATAGTTCATTTTGCCGTTTAAGAGCCAAGCACGATCTCCCACGACTTAGAATTGACAACTATACCATCGAAGTAAGAAATGAAACCCGATTTCTGGGTATTGTATTTGACAATAAGTTATATTGGAAAAAACATATTCATGCCATGTCCAATGAAATAAAACGGTCAATGAATCTTTTAAGGCACATATCACACATATCTTGGGGTGCAAATAAAGAGACGCTTATCCACCTATACAAATCCATAATCCTATCAAAGATCACATATGGTGGAGAGGTTCTCTCAAGCGCAAGGAGAACCCACATTAACAAATTAAATCAAATACACTGTACAGGTTTAAGGTTATGTAACGGTGCTTTTCGCACCTCTCGACTGGAAGATATATGTTTTGAATGTAATATCCCACCAATACAACATATATTAGATTACGTAGTTTGCAAACACGCTAATAGAGTGAACGCTCAAACATCCCATCCCTTATTCGCAATGGTTTACAACCCAGAAAATGTCCAACCCTACGTAAATAGACCCACTATAATGCGTCCAGCCGGAAGAAGAACTAGAGAAATAACTTGCAAATTCTCAATGGAATTTCCACTTGATGTGTATCAACTGGGTGTATGCGAAACACCACCATGGTGCATGCCTCCTCCCAGCATTCACGTAGATACTTCTGTAACTAACAAGCACCAATTCTGTAAAGAGCTAGTAAAAACCAACTTCAATAATATATTGACAGAGCATAGGAACTATACCGCTATCTACACAGACGGATCCAAAACTTAAGAAGGAGTGGGATGTGCCATTTACACTTCCGGCTCAACACATAATTGGTCTCTGCCTTATTACTCTAGTGTATACACCGCTGAACTGTATGCTATCTTACGCAGTAGTCTATTTTAATATGACCAATGAACCTAGATTTCTAATCTGTACCGACTCCCTTAGTGCAATACATGCTATATCCGACACCTTCTCACATGACCCTTTAGTACAAAAAATTCTAGATAGTCTTGCATGGCTAAGCGAAAATAACAAGAAGGTATGTTTCACTTGGTGTCCGTCACACTGTGGAATTATGGGCAACGAACTAGCGGACAATGCTGCACGTCAAGCAGCACACGGAAACTACACTGATTGTCGACTAGTTCGTCCAAATGACATAAAAATCTTCCTAAAGGAACGTATTGAGAAAGAGGCCCTGCAGATTTGGTTAGCAACAACACACCTTTCTCAAAAATCAAAAAAGAACCAACTAAATGGATCTATCCCAATTCAATCACCCGAAGAGAACAAGTGGCCATCACCCGACTAAGAATAGGACACACAAATACCACGTCCAAGTATTTACTGTGTGCAGACCCGAAACCGATTTGTCCAGAATGTGAAATAACATTAAGCATAACCCATATATTAATCGACTGCCCTATACACGCTAATTCAAGACGCAAACATAATTTAAGCAATTCACTGGAAAAATGTTTAAACAACGAACCCAGCAACGTAAATAGATTAATAAAGTTTTTAAGAGACGCAAACCTACTAAACAAAATATAAAAAACTTATATTCAAAAGTAAAAATCAAGACAAGCAAATACTATAGGAAAGGCACCCAATCAGTCAATCAACTTCAAGTATCAGTAACTGGTTGAGAAAAAAGTGCAAATGACCTCTGCAGTCGACGCACTATAATGTCAAAAAAAAAAAAATAATAATAATAATAATAATAATAATAATAATAATAATAAATAGCTTCCAAAAATGTATATATTCATTGACATTACGTATTTGTCAAATAATATTAAATTGATTATTTAGATTTCTTCAATCATCCATAAACATCTATAAAATTATTATTATTATTTAATTTAGGACATTTATATTAAGAACTTGATTAGGAAATAAGAAGTTTTTATTAATAGATTAGAAAGTAATGACACATTGTAAGCCTGTAGGTGGTTATCCAACTGATGATAGTCAAATGGAACAGTCTACAATCAATAGGCAGGACCAAGTAAGCATGTTAATAACAACAGTAAAATAAAATGGTCACTAATAGATTATAAAGAGATCATGTGGTGCCATTACTTCTGCAAGTTAACAGGAAGAGAGTAACAATATAACAAATGGAGAGAGAGAGAAACACTAATATCAGATCTAATATAGACGCAAATAAGCTTCAAACACAAGAAAGGTTCATCATAAATAATAAAAAATAAATGATGAGGATCTGAGATATATTGAAGTTCAGGTGAGACAAGAATTATCACAAACACAAGAACCCATTGTAATAATGGAAATTGAGGAACCATTACAGACAAATAACGAGGAAGCCAATAACCAACCTGAATTAAATATGACCATAAATCTACAGAATATAGGTCAAGGCTTATTAGAAGAGGTAAGAAAAGAGATACAGATCCACGAACAATGAACTTTTCAACAACGTATGAGTATAAGAAAAATATTCTTATGTAAAGAAATAAATTTAAGGATTCAAAAGCTTAACTTAATAATAAAACATTTACTTGAAAATGAAAATGAATCCTACACTACTCAAAGTTAATAACATCATTTATGCAGCAGCTAGAAGAGTAATTCCAGAACAAACAAAAAAATCAACAAATCAAACAATCCAAAGGCAATATTCCTCCATGGCAAAGGAGGCTACATAAAAAAATTGATAGCTTTAGGAAGGATCTTTCTAAATTAGATGCTATTAGAAAAGGAGAGATGAACAATAACTCTATAGTAGCTCGACAAATGTGTAGAAAGTGGGAAATTGAAGGAGTTGAAAGGTTAACATTCATAATTGAAGAACTAAAACAATAGATATTATTAACAACGCAAAGATTGAGAAGATACAAAAAAAGAAAAGCTCAATATGACCTAAATTTACTTTTTAAAAAAGACCAAAAACAGTTTTATAGAAATCCAAAAGGAGAGAGCATTAATATAACTCAAACTCCACCTATAGATAAATTACAACAATTTTGGAGAAGTATTTATGAAGATACAACATCATATAATGCTGCAGTACTGTGGATAAAAAAGACTAAGACTAAGATAACGGAAGGAATAAGAAAATCGCAGGGTTTGCAAGCAACTGGTATTGACAACATTCATAACGTTTGGATTAAACGTTTCACAAGCACACATAAACATCTTGCCAATGAATATAATAAACTAATCCATAATAACTTAAACATACCAGCCTGGGTAACCAAAAGCAGTAGTGCGACACCATCCCCTCCACTTTGTTTACGTCACAAGCCCCGCCCACTGGGGCACCTTCCCCTCTACTTTTACACACCCACCTGGGAGACCATATTTTCCACCACTATGGTTTCTTTTCGGAGGCCTTTTTTCACCCCTATTTTATAACCGGCTACGTGTGAGACCGTATTTTCCACCCCTATGGTTTCTTTTCGGAGGCCTTTTCAACCCTTTTCACCCTTGATTATTTTTGGTTGTATTAAGAGCTTTTTTGACAGCAATTTTTTGTACTTGCTCACGAGAGGGGCAGATGTAGGGATTGGTCTGGGGCTGGGATTGGGCCTGGAGCTGGTGAGGGAAACATACCGCGCAACCGTGCCAATAACACCCCTGAAACTTGTAAACCGTTTAGCTCGTGCCTTACTTATAGCGTTCAGAAATAACGATGCAATGCGTCATAGTATGGAAATGGGTTGTCCTTTACTTCAAGAGCGAGCTGTACAACTTTGCCAAAACATAGGTGTAGATCTTAGTCAGGGCGGTAGTTACGAGCATATTCAGGCATTTCAAAATTATTTAGCTTCATATACTATTGTAGTTTATAATTCATGAATAGGTGATTCGGTTTATTTTGAAGGTCCTAGGAAACCGGGTAGAGTAGTTTCAAATTTAATATTAGAAGACGAGCACTATAATGTTATTATCAGCCTAACTTCAGCATTTACCTGCGGTTATTACTGTGAACAGTGCAAAAAGCGTGGTAATAACAAAAGACAACATGCGAAATGCTTGTACCAGAGCCCCGCGTGTCATCAAAACCCGCCATGTTCTATTGAAAATCCTAAAATTACTTGTAACAATTGCAGGAGATTTTTTACAGGGAGGAATGTCTTAAAAACTATAAGGACAGTGAACTATGTGAAAAATTACGTAGATGTTTAAAGTGTCTGAAAATCAGTGAAGTAAAGGGTAAACATAGATGCGGATACAGCTACTGCTCCACATGCCAGAATCAAAAACCTATTGGTCATCTTTGCTATACGGCCGTTAACAAGGCTCGACGTGACAGTAGTAATGGTAAACCATCTATGTTCATCTTTTACGATTTGGAGTGCATGCAGGAGAAGGTGTGTGAGGGAACGAATTATCGATTTCTGCATGAGCCTAATCTATGCGTGGCCATGAATGTTTGTTCTGTTTGTATCAAATACATATATGCTGGCTAATAATAATTTATGAAGACCTAAAGTCATTACCAACGGTCTAAAATTAATTTGAATTCAGTGCGACGATATTAGGTTTATTGATTCCCTTAATTTCATCCCATGACCACTCTCGGCATTTCCGAAAACTTTCAATTTTCTAAGGGTTACTTTCCCTTTCTCTTCAACACATCCGAGAATCAGAATTACGAGGGTCCTTTGCCACCACTTGAATGTTATTGTGCAGATCAGATGTCGGCTGATGATCGGCAAAAACGCGGCCCAGAGTAATTATTTTTTTAGGATGCGTGAGGAGATTGAGAAATATTGCCTGATGGATGTTAAGAGCCTCGTTAAAGGTTGTATTAGTTTCTGGTCTACCTTCACGACCCAAAATACAGTCGATCCGTTTGAGGCTACCACTATTGCTAGTGCCTGCAATAAAGTGTGTCGCAGGCTTTTCCTCAAAGAGAACACAATCGGGCTCATTCCTAAAGGCGGTTATAGACGTGCCGACAACCAATCAAAGGCCGCAATACAATGGTTATGCTGGGTGGAACATTCGCAGCAGGTAAGTATGCAGCATGTAGGAAAATCTCGTGAGTTTAGAACACCTGAAGGTGTGAAGGTCGACGTGTATTATGCAGAGTCGAATACGGTTTACGAGTTTCAGGGGTGTTATTGGCACGGTTGCGAGGTATGTTTCCCTAACCAAACCAACATTGATCCTGAGCTCGGTGTAAGTACTTGTATGCTTGTCCGGAACGAAAACACGGTCGCTCGGTCCCGGTTTATACGTGAGCGCGGGTATAATCTAGTTGAGATGCGTGAATGCGATTTTAAAAGAATTTAGGTGACCAAGATGACGAACCCGTAAATCCACGAGACGCGTTTTACGATGGTCGCACTAATGCCAGTAAACTTTATCATGAATGTGACGGTATTAATGAGAAAATCATGTATTATGACGTGTGCTCGTTATGCCCTTATGTGAATAAATATTGTAAGTATCCTGTAGGTCATCCGAAAGTTCAGGTAGGTTTAGATTGTAAGAACATTTCATTGAACACGGTGGAGGGTTTAGTTAAATGTGGAGTACTACCGCCCGCTAATCTCTACCACCCTGTTTTGCCTCTAAAAATGCATGGCAAACTGATGTTTTTGTTGTGTAGGACTTGCGGTGCTGAGTTAAATGAGAGGGAGTGTGAGCATAATGAGACCGAGCGCAGTTTCGTTGGAACGTTTGTAGCAGACGAACTGCGTAAAACTATAAAGTTTTAAATGCTTTTGAAGTTTGGGAGTATGAGGTAACATACGACAAAGTCACGAAACAGGGTGGGCTGTTTAGTGGTTACATCGATAATTCCCTAAAACTCAAGCAGGAATGTTCAGGGTGGCCTAGCCCTTGCTCTTCAGAAGCCACGAAATTGAGTCACGTAACAGAATATTATGACAAGGAGGGAATTCGACTAGACGCGTATAATATTAAGATAAACTCCGGTTTAAGGTACTTGGCTAAACTAATGCTGAATTCTTTTTGGGGTAAGTTTGGTAAACGCGAAAATTTAACCCAGTGCAGTATTGTATCTGAGCCAAAGGACTTTTCCAAATTGTTTACCGATCCATTGGTTCAAGTACAATCCATAATACCTATTAATGATAATGTGGTAGTTGTAAATTGGGATAAACTTGAAGGTGAAGGTGAATCACAAAAAACTATTAATGTGTCCATAGCCGCTTACACGACTGCTCATGCACGTTTGGAATTATATAGTTAGCTGGAGAAACTAGACCGCCGCGTTCTGTATTCTAATACAGACAGTGTCATATTTGTCGCTAAACCCGACGACTGGAATCCAGCTTGCGGAGATTTCCCTGGCCAGATGACCGAAGAGCTGGAGACGTACGGTACCGGAAGTTACATACCTGAATTTGTTAGTGCAGGACCGAAAAACTATAGTTATAATGTGTTTTCAACCAGTGAACAGACAATTAAATCCGTGTGTAAAGTGAAGGGTATTACCTTAAGCTATAAGAATTCACGTGTTATAAACTTTGAAGTGTTGAAAGATATGGTGCTTAGCAGTGGTTTATTTTTGTGTATAATGATAGAAAAGTAGATAGAGACAGATGCTACAATGTATTAAGTAGACCTGAATCTAAACAATATAGAATAAGTTACTCTAAACGGCGTAGAATAGAATACTTTGAGACCCTTCAATTTGGATATAAGGAATAAATAAAAGCATATAAAAAAAGAATTATTTTATTCATAAACCCCAGCTTCTTGAGGACGAGTTCCAACCCCGAGACCAGCCCCTACATCTGCCCACAGCCTCAAGACCAGCCTAAGTTCAAGACCTAGCCCCAAGTCCAAAACCAGCTCCAGGCCCAACTCCAGCCCCAGACCAATCCCTACATCTGCCCCTCACCTGAGCAAGTACAAAAAAATTTCTGTCAAAAAGCTCTTAATACAACCAAAAATAATCAGGGGTGAAAAGGGTTGAAAAAAGGTCTCCGAAAAGAAACCATAGGGGTGGAAAATATGGTCTCCCACGTGGGTGTGTAAAAGTAGTGGGGAAGATGTCCCAGTGGGCGGGGCTTGTGACGTAAAAAAAGTGGAGGGGACGGTTTCGCACTGCTACTACCGAAGGAAGAACCATATTAATTCCAAAAACAACGGACACAATGGAACCAAAGAACTATAGACCCATATTTTTTTTTTATGATTGTGGACCTGAACAGGCTAAATTAGGCCTATCGTGCCAAAGCACTCAGGAACACTTAGGAAGATGGATAGAGAGATAATGAATTGCCAATAGATGCCTAAGAACAGCTTCCTTAAATTTTCTCATATCATAAGTCAGAGGAAAACAGGAACTAGGGAGATCAATCCAGAGTTTAGAAGCCGTGTAGAAAAATGTGGATTGCGCCCGTTTGGTACGACAAGTGGAGATTGGTACTGCATACTGATGATGTGAATGAGCGAACCGAGTGTTTCCCGCAAAGATAGCCCGAGATGGTATCAAAGAATATAATTCAGCAGCACAATAGCCGTTGCAATAACGATAATACAAAGAAAGAACTGAAACCATTCTTCTATGCTTAAGGGACTGTATGGGAGAAGTTAAGGACGGGTCATTTATAAGCCTAATCGCTCTTGAACACAATGTACAAAAAACTCACCTCAATTATTGCTAACAGACTACAATCTTACTTTATTGAATATAATTTTTTGCATACAGAACAGAAAGGTTGCTCTCCTGGACACAAAAGCTGTAAAGATCATTTATTACTTTCAAAGCAATTTTAGAAGATTGTAAAAAAGTATTAAGTGCAATGTGGATTGATTATAAAAAAGCATTTGATAGCGTTCCACATAGCTGGCTACTTTCCTGTCTACAGATTTATGGAGATCCTGACTGTTTAATAAGGTTTTGTAATGACAGTATGCAAAATTGGAAAACTAAATTACAGATCTATCATAATAAAGGTGTCCTTATTACAGAAACCATAAGGATAAAACGCGGAATATTTCAAGGTGATTCCTTACCTCAAATTTTATTTTGTCTGGCAATTGCCCCACTTTCAGTTTTATTAAAGAAAGTAAGCTCGGATATTGAGTTCAAAGATGTAATCATAAAATATCCCATATGGTGTACACGGATGACCTCAAATTAACATGCTCAAATAAGAACCAATTAGATCAATTACTAAAAATTACAAGAACTTTTAGCGATGATATTAACATGTCTTTTGGAATTGATAAATGCGCGACGGCACACTTTATTAAAGGAAAATTGGACAATACTGTAAATGTTAAACATGAGAGTGAAGAAACTATAAAAATTACTCAAATTGGAGAATTTGACAAATATTTAGCAGCATCGGAAGGAAGTGGAATTGGAAACACTGGTACAAAATTAAAATTAAGGACAGAATGTATAAAAAGGAACTGGAGAAATTTTACAATCAAAATTAAATGCAAAACACCAAATAATAGCTATTGGCACTTTAGCAGTACCCCTACTTCAATATAGTCTTGGTGTAATTCAGTGGACAACAGAACAGATTAGATCTTTAGACCGAAAAACTAGAAAGCTAATGACAATTTACGATTAGGACTCTTGAATCAGAAGAGAGCGGGTCTCCCAATCGGAAGAGAGTTTTCAGGTCTCTGCAGCGTTTTTTTTTGTGTAGGGACAGGGAAGCGTTGCTGGAGAATGCTTTGCGAATTGCATTAGTAGGTGTTGGGAATGGAAGGATTTAAGCGCAATTGACGAAGTTGAGACATGAATGGATACAATTGCCGGGATTGATACGAAATAATTAAGGGAAGCTATCTAAGACCGTTGGGATAAGGATCTAGAATATTAGAAAGGGAAATGGTTTATCAAAATTGCCTTAAAATTACGAGTCATAAATCTAACGTTACTGATAAAGTTAAATGTATAAAAGTGCTTGGAATTAATTCCTGGGAGCATAACGTATATTTCGCCTCACGCAATTAAACACTGGAATAGCTTAAAATAATTAAAATTAAAAATTTTAAAAGTTCTCCATCTAAATGCATATGAATGTTGTTAATGGGATTTTTTAGCTTCCAACCTACGTATACAAATCTAGGTATAAGAGGTTATGCAATAGACTTTTTCACTATCGCTAAACAGCCTTAGCCCATTTTAGGACGTTCGGCCAAGTTTCGGCATGATCGGCCATGTTGCCTACGTAAGGGTGTGTGTGTGTTGTGTGTGTTGTGTGTGTTGTGTGTGTTGTGTGTGTTGTGTGTGTTGTGTGTGTGTGTTGTTGTGTGTGTGTGTGTGTTGTGTGTGTTGTGTGTGTGTGTGTGTGTGTGTGTTGTGTGTGTTGTGTGTGTTGTGTGTGTTGTGTGTGTTGTGTGTGTGTGTGTTGTGTGTTGTGTGTGTTGTGTGTGTGTGTGTGTGTTGTGTGTTGTGTGTTGTGTGTGTGTGTGTTGTGTGTGTTGTGTGTGTGTGTGTGTGTGTGTGTGTGTGTTTGTGTGTTTGTGTGTTTGTGTCTTTGTGTGTTTGTGTGTTTGTGTGTGGTGTGTGTGGGTGTGTGCGTGTGCGTGTGCGTGTGTCTGTGTATCTGTGTGTCTGTGTCTGTGTGTGTGTGTGTGTGTCTGTGTGTCTGTGTGTCTGTGTGTCTGAGTGTCTGTGTGTCTGAGTGTCTGCGTGTCTGTGTGTCTGTGTGTCTGTGTGTCTGTGTGCCTGTGTGTCTGTGTGTCTGTGTGTCTGTATCTCTGTGTGTCTGTGTGTCTGTGTGTTTGTGTGTTTGTGTGTTTGTGTGTGTGTGTGAGTGTGTGCGTGTGTGCGTGCGTGCGTGTGTGTGTGTGTGAGTGAGTGAGTGTGTGTGCGTGTATGCTTGCGCGCGAGATAGTGCGCGTGTGCATCTGCGTGCACATGCGTGAGAGTGTGCGTGCGTGTGAGTGTAGTTAATGGGGGCGCGTGGAGTGTACGTGCGTGTTCATGTGCGTGCACGCGCGTGCGAGAGCACGTGCCTGTAGGTGTGCGTGGCATGTTTGTATTTGTTTGTATTTGTGTTTGTTTTTGTGCGAGTGTGCGTTTGCGTGTATGTGTACATAAGCGTGTGTGTGTGGGTATGTGCGTGGGTATGTGCGTGTATTTGTATGGTGTGTGTGTGAGTGCGTGTGCCTTTGTGCGGGCGTGCATGCGTGTGTGTGTGTGGATGTATGTTGGTATCCACGATAGCTCCAGAACGATAACACCTACGTACTTAAAATTTTGTATTTATGCTTGTTTTCACTTTCCTTGGAGCTGATTAGATTTTGGGAATAAATCCAGCGTTGGAGAGGGGCTTTATAAGGGCAGCGTTTGGTTTTGAGCAAATATATCGAAAACAGATTTTTATTTCAAAAATACATGTAATTCTTTGATACGACCCGGAATTTACGGGCAAAAGATTTCTTCAGGTAGAATTTAAGTGTTAGTTCAAATTTTGAATTACCTGGATAGCGATTAATGTTATAAGAAAAGGTGTAGAATAATTTTTGAAGGAAAATTTTGTTTTACATAACTTGTCTTTATAAGGTTTCTTAATATAACACAAGGTAAGTTTAAAAATTAAGCAAATGAGAATGAAAATGGTTAAACCGTTTTATTGATATCTTATAGGAGCGGGTGGCTTTGGAAATTTTTTTAAGTTATCGTACAGTTGGGGCAACAAAAAACGGGACACTACGGTTTTACAAGTTCAATGGGCATATCTACTTTAATTAGCAACTGGCTACTTAATTTTATTATTGATTAATCCCAACACCTTAGATTATTAGTAATAATGGCATGACAGATAAGGGTTTTGAATAATTGCTTATTTCTGATTTCTAAATATTCTTGTGTTCCGTTTAGTTTAGTTTAATAGTATTTCTAGGATTCCTTCTAAAATGCCAGTTCATACTACCATTGATTTAAAAGCTCGTATCGTTGCTGAGTTAGAGAGTGGTAAAAGTGTTCGCGAAATTTCGCGCTTATTAAATGTGTCGCGATCTACTGTTGGACGAGTGCGAATAACGTGGACAGTCCAACATACGATAGGGAGAGCAGTCGCTAGTGGCAGACGAAGAATATCTACAACAGCTGAAGACGAAGAATTAGTTGCTTATGTAAGAAATCATCCTTTTACGAGCTACAGGGTTGCTAAAAATGAAACAGTATTTCCTGGATGTCGTGCAACGGTTAGGGCTAGATTAAAAGAAGTTGGAATAAAACAATACGAAGCGGCCACTAACGAACTATTAACAAATGATAACAAAGGATGTCGTTTGGCATTTGCCAGGCGATATATCAACGAGCTCTTGGAGTTTTGGAGTCGAGTTATTTTCAGCGATGAAGAAACTTTCAGTCGCTCTAACAATCGACCTCTAAAAGTATTTCGACCGGCTAGAACCCGATACGAAACAGAATATGTTAATTTTAAAAAACGTAGTGGTCATTTTTCTGTAAACGTTTGGGGTTGGGTAAGCCATCGCGGGCAAGGAGTTTGCTGGATAATTGACGGGCGCATGAATTCCGAAGCATACCTAGACATACTGGAAACTATCATGACTCCTGTTCAAGTTTTATATGGTGAAGAAGACTACATTTTCCAACAAGTAAGTTAAGATATGAATATTATCCTATTTAACTTTTAAATTTTTACTGTGGTTATAATGAATTTATTGTTACAAGGAAAATGCACCTATACACACGACACGGAGAGTACGAAATTGGCTTCAGGAAAACAACGTTCGTTTGTTACCGTGGCCAGCAAAAAGCCCAGATCTCAATATGATTGAAAACGTTTGGGCTTTGGTCACAAAGACAATTCAAGACCAACAAGGACTACATTTCATTGCCTAAAACCGTGACCAGTTAATTGCGGCAATTGAAAATACATGCGAAGCTGTTGGAATCGATTATCTGCAGTATTTAGAAGCGTTAATGCCTAGACGATTGCAGGAGTGCATTGACAACGAGGGCGGTCATACACATTATTAATTTCATGTTACTGCATTAATCACTAAATTACTCTAAAAGTATTTCTTTATTAATTTTTGTTTCAACAGTTGCTGACCTAATCACTAAAGTACTATAATTAGATTTTTTAAATGTAGTTTTTCAAATTTTGTTTTTTTTCTTTTTAGATTTTCGTTACTTTGAAATATCAGACCAAAGTTTTTTTTGTTGTATATTCTAAAGAATAATATAATAAGATCAAAATTTATCAGAGCATTCTACTTATGTCATCGATGCATTGCATTAACGTTTGACTGAACTGCAATTGTTATGCACGAAGGTCAAGTACTACTTAAAGTAGATATGCCCATTAAACTTGTAAAACCATAGTGTCCCATTTTTTGTTGCCCCAACTGTACGTGTTCCACACTTCTGTACCCCTCGTATAAAAAGGTTAGCAAATACCTCTTCAAACGCATGATGTCCTAATACAGAAAGTTTGCCTCAACTTACGCCGATTTCAGAAGCAAACAGGATCATAGATTCCTCTTCCGGACTTCTAAATACATGACACAAAAAAGGTTTGTTAATTTTAGAATCAAATAAACTATAAGAATTAGGACGGAGCAGAAGACCAAAGTATTAGGTAAACAAATACCTCTTCAAACTTATGAAGTCCTAATACACAATTTTGCCCCTATGGCTGTCACAGTCAGGTTAGACAGATTTTAGAACCAAACAGGGACACAAGTACGTGTCCCACATTTCTTACCCTGGTATAAAAAGGTGAGCAAATACCTCTTCAAACTCATAATGTCCTAACACACGAAGTTTTCCTCAATTTACGCCGATTTCAAAAGCAAACAGGGTCATAGCTTCCTCTTCCGGACTTCTGAATGCATGACACAAAAAAGATTTGTTAATTTTAGAATCAAATGAACTATAAGGATTAGGAAAGGACAGTCGACCAAAGTACTAGGTAAACAAATACCTCTTCAAAAGTATGATGTCATAATACACAATTTTTTCCTCGATGATTGTTGCAGTCGAGTTAGACAGATTTCAGAACCAGACAGGGGCACAAGTATGTGTTCCACACTTCTGTACCCCTGGTATAAAAAAGGTGAGCAAATACCTCTTCAAACTCATGATGTCCTAATACACAAAGTTTGCCAAGATTTACGCCGATTTCAGAAGCAAACAGGGCCATAGGTTCATCTTCCGGACTTCTGAATACATGACACAAAAAACGATTGTTAATTTTAGGATCAAATGAACTATAAGAGTTAGAAAAGAACAGTCGACCAAAGTATTAGGTAAACAAATACCTCTTCAAACTTATGATGTCCTAATACACAATTCTTTCCTCGATGATTGTTACAGTCGGGTTAGACAGATTTCAGAACTAAACAGGGGCACAAGTATGTGTTCCACACTTCTGTACCCCTGGTATAAAAAGGTGAGCAAATACCTCTTCAAAATCATTATGTCCCAATACACAAAATTTGCCTCAGTTTACGCCGATTTCAGAAGCAAACAGGGTCATAGATTCCTCTTCCGCCTTCTGAATATTTGACACAAAAAAGGTATGTTAATTTTAGAATCAAAAGACCTATAAAAATTAGGAAAGGACAGAATACCAAAGTATTAGGTAAACAAATACCTCTTCAAAATTATGGTGTCATAATACACAAATTTTTCCTCGTTGATTGTTACAGTCGGGTTAGACAGATTTCAGAACCAAACAGGGGCGCAAGTATGTGTTCCACACTTCTGTACCCCTGGTATAAAAAGGTGAGCAAATACCTCTTCAAACTCATTATGTCCTAATACACTAAATTTGCCTAAATTTACGCCGACTTCAGAAGCAAACAGGGTCATGGGTTCCTCTACCGGACTTCTGAATGCATGACACAAAAAAGATTTGTTAGTTTTAGAATCAAATGAACTATAAGGATTAGAAAAGGACAGCCGACTAGAGTATTAGGTAAACAAATACATCTTCAAACTTATGATATCCTAATACACAATTTTTGCCTCGATGATCGTTGCAGTCGGGTTAGACAGGTTTCAGAACCAAACAGCGGCACAAGTACGTTTTCCACACTTCTGTATCCTGGTATAAAAAGGTGAGCAAATACCTCTTCAAACGCATGATGTCCTAATACAGAAAGTTTGCCTCAACTTACGCCGATTTCAGAAGCAAACAGGATCATAGATTCCTCTTCCGGACTTCTAAATACATGACACAAAAAAGGTTTGCTAATTTTAGAATCAAAAAAACTATAAGAATTAGGACGGAGCAGAAGAAAAAAGTATTAGGTAAACAAATACCTCTTCAAACTTATGAAGTCCTAATACACAATTTTTGCCCCGGTGGTTGCCACAGTCGGTTTAGACAGATTTTAGAACCAAACAGGGACACAAGTACGTGTCCCACACTTCTGTACCCCTGGTATAAAAAAGGTGAGCAAATACCTCTTCAAACTCATGATGTCCTAATACACAAAGTTTGCCACAATTTACGCCGACTTCAGAAGCAAACAGGGTCATAGATTCCTCTTCCGGACTTCTGAATACTTGACACAAAAAAGGCTTGTTCATTTTAGAAACAAAAGAACTATAAGGATTAGGAAAAAACAGTCGACCAAAGTATTAGGTAAACAAATATCTCTTCAAACTTATGATGTCTTAATACACAATTTTTGCCTCGATGATTGTTACAGTCGGGTTAGATAAATTTCAGAACCAAACAGGGGCACAGGTACGTGTTGCACACTTCTGTACCCCTGGTATAAAAAAGATTATCAAATACCTCTTCAAACTCATGATGTCCTAGGACAGAATGTTTGCCTAAATTTACGCCCATTTCAGAAGGAAACACGGTCATAGATTCCTCTTCCGGACTTCTGATTTCGATAAACTGATGAAATATAACATTAATCACTACTCCACCTACAGCATGAAAAAGGCTAGCATAGCAGAAAGAGTGATTAGGACCATCAAGAATATCTTGTATAAAAAATTTGGGCTGCGTGGAAAATACGTATGTATTGGAAGACTTCTCGGGGAAGTAACGACAGAATACAATAATCGTAAACATTGAACGATCGGAATGAAACCTATCGAAGTAAATGCTAACACCGCATAATGTATATTCGAATCTCAAAATCTTTAATAAAAACGATCGATTCATGGTGGGCGACATAGTTCGCATTAGTAAATTTAAAAGCATATTTGATGAAGGTTATGTACCCAATTGGTCGAGTGAACTTTTCAAGATTGTTAAAGTACGTGTAACCAATCCGGTCACGTATTTGCTAGAAGACATGAAAGGGCACCCATACTAGGTGGATTTTATGGACAGGAACTGCAAATGGCTAAATATCCGGACGTGTACTTGATGGAAAAGGTCATTCGACGTAAGAAGAATAAAGTGTACGTAAAATGGTTGGGATTAAACGAATATTCGTGGATCGATGATGCCAATGTGGTTTTATAAGCATATTATTGTAACTACTGAACTATAAATAAAAACTCAACGTACTGTTATATCGTTTTTTATTTCATCTCACCATACAAAGGTTTTTTTTTAACAGTATCTTTCTTTACATGCATTTTTGAGACTAAAGATTACGTATTTTGGTATTCGCTCAGTTCGGTGGATGGCCAAAATGCGTTGTATGGACCGTTGGTCCATCCAAGGAGCGCATTTGGATATTCAACACCTTTGCGAATATTCTCCAGTAACCATTCGTGCGCTCGTTTATGACGAAGGTCATCGGACGGTCTAAAAGGATACTTGATATCCCGCTCCTTGCATATGTTCCAAAGAAATCCCAGAGCTTTAGAGTTGGCGTATTCGATGGCCGTACAAATAGCGTCATCCATCACCTCCGACAAATTCTTATAATTACCTAAGGTACTGTGAACATTATACAACGGCTTACTTAAGTCAAGTATATACATTTAGACGTGTGGCTGTAAGGCAAATGATTCAAGTTGATTAGCAGTTATTCATTCTCTATTTACAATCTTATACATATTTACAACTTTCTTAATTAAATTATCCAGTTCACTCTTTTTATTGAACAGCAATGTAATTTTATTCGCGCACACATTTCCCGTTTTGATGCACCATTTGAAGCACTCGTCCGGTAGAACAATGTCTTGCAAGATTGCATTAATAAAAAAGTAGTTTTCAGTTGATGATATATCCATTATAGCGCTCTTTAAATATTTTGTATATATCACACGCGTAGCATGACCGAGCTCTTGTTCCATGCGAACGTGTTTTCTGAACGAATGCTCAACTGGCGCTCATGATCTGAAATGTAAATTCAAAAATTAAACGTTACTGAAAAGTATTCAGAGGAAATAGTTGAATTGTAACAAGGACGAGTTGTAACAGAGTTTGCTGTTATAACTCGTTTGTCATCGTAGAGACTGAGAACAATTTTATTTTGATTGATCGTATACACTGAATGTTTCTTTGATTTAATTAGGTACTGATGTTTTTTACCACTGTCTCATTAAACAAAGATTCTTTGTAATCCTGTAAAGTTATTTCTCTAATGCTAGCCGCAGTAGAGCTTTTTGATTTTTTAATTTCTTTTTGTTTATCCACTCGGTAGGCATACATTTTGGCACGAAGCCCAATAAATTCTAACATAATTTTGCTGTGATCTTCGTCCTTCACCAAACCGGGCACTTTTTTGTTGACAAGAGGAATTCCATAAATGTTATTGCATTCATAATCAGATGTATCATATGGTTGAATATCCTCCTTAATGGTATATGTCTGCAACTGTGAAAGCGTAAATTAGACTATCGGTGTCCGTATATAATAATTTAGCATCATTTTTAAATTTCGTCAAAACGTAACTATAATGAAAATCGTACAGGAAAGTTTTTGAGAAGTCGAAGACTGCAAAGCCTGCATATATGGGTTTATTTAGAAAGACTTCTAATCGATTCATTTCAATAATGACCAAATTTTCATCGAATATGGTACAACCATGAAAATTGGGTTTTGCGATATACGCACGAGCCTCATATCGACCCCCCCATTCCGTAACCAACCGTACGTCTTTATATTTTCTTACATTCTTCATAAGCTTGCCATAGACGCTGTTCACCATTAATTAAAATCTCATTTTGTATTTAACTCGATATAGCTTCGTAGCCACGGTGATTGTGTAAAACGCAAGACACGGTTGATTTTTACAAGTTTTAAACCGTGTTTTGTATACAACTTCAAGTTTCTATAGTGCACGATATAGTGCCGTTTAAGATACAAAGTTAACAATAGTTTCTTAATTTTAGATCCGGGTAGAATCATATGTTCGGGCGCTAACGGCAGATCACTGTGGGATTCATGCAAATCTCTCGGGTAATCTAAATCACAATCCAAAATGTACCCAATCTCGGAATCATCCGGATGATTTATTATGTCCAAGTCCTCAAAGTCTTCCACAAAATTAAAGTTCCCGATCGGTAATGATTCACACATGGTGACCACATAAAGCGAATTTACGTCATAGTACATTAAATAGGTGGTTTGAAGTTTGGGATTGAATCTTTCCGACATGTATTTGTTGTTGGCTTTTGCGTAACGAGTACTTCATAGAGTGACGCCTCCCCTGATACCCTTCTCAATGAACATAACCTGATCGATGTCGGTTAACAGTTCCAATCTGACGTGTGTAATTTTTAATATTGCATCAAATGCTAGATCGGGAGCCGTATAGTAGTGTAATGGATCAAGAAGGTAGGTTTGTAGGCAGGTGTTGCGAAAGTTTTCAACGATATCCGCTAAAAGAAGCACGTCAGTTCTTAGATGCAGGTCCGAATACTGACCTAACGTTCGAATATCAAAAACATGCCATACTTTTAAAGCATGCTCGTATGCTTCACTACTGACTCCTTCGTTATACAAATAACTAAAGAATTCCTCCTTAGTCGGTAGAGAGGTCTCATTTAACTTTTCCCAAGAATCTATGTACTCTTATGTAAAAACACCTTTTTTCGTTATCAAATCAAATTCGGTTTCATTACGGCTGTGTAATCTAGTTATGGATTTTTTGTCATTATCCAAGTAGGAACATAACTTGTCTAAACTTCTACTCATAAATCGAAACGAGTCGACAAATTTAAACTGAATGCTTGTATTGTCAACATGTTTTGTAAAAGAAATATACTTTTCTTTGTTTAATGGTAAGAGTTTAACAGGTCCAGGAATACAGGTTGCTAGTTCTTTAATGAAAAGATAAGCATCGTAACCACTTAGGTTATGGAATACTACAACGTTTTCGTGTGAATCTTGAAAGTTTAAGTTACAGTTATTATTTGCAGCCCCTCTATAGATCCTTGTGAGATGCGAGTGGTCCTTTACTTTAATTTCATTTTCTACAAAGGTTTTTCGCATACGTGACAATGCGTAGTCTCATCAAAATTTTGTTGTTGAACCAAGCTTAGCGGTTGCATGGGAATTACATTGGTAACAATTGAATTGACCGAATGCAATCTGCCCCTCTATAGCAGAAAAATTTTGATAAAGTGTCATTGTAAGAGCACTAAAACGCAATACTGAAAGATTTTGAAACAATTTTGTGTTTGCACCACCAACATCTGGAGAGTTGGAACATTTTTCTAAAATACTCTCAATATCTGCGTAAATAGCAAAAGGAACCTTTTCCTTATATGAATATTGCGTAAACTCTAAAAATTTTTGGTTTGCGTTGGGCAATTTTACCGAGCATTTATTTATTTGATAGCAGTTAGTGAAGTGTTTCAGTAACAGAGTGTTAGAGGAAAAATTATTTAAGCATATGTTACAAAAGAATTTTTTGTGTCCTCGATTGGAAAGTTGAGAGGACAACAACGTTGACATGTTCTTGATCCACGTAAAGTGGTAATATTGGTAGTTTACGTTTGCCCCCTTTACACTATTGTCGTTCGAGGAGAGTACTAATACATTTATCGTGGGAAAATCATGGTTGTGATTATCACTTATCATGAATGGCATTACATGCTTTTTTACTATGCAGTATAAATTTACGGATAGACGGTTTAGTTTTTCAAATTTTTTTATATCTGTTAATTTAATGGGAAATTTAATCGTGCCACGATGAAATACCTCATCGAAATGGGGATAGCGTCCTATTCTATCGGGGTTTTTCTTTGCAGGATACAAAGCGGAGACCACCGACCAAAGAAAATAAAATTTATCGTTATTTTTAATACTAACAACAGCCCTCTTTAGTGCAATAAAACGTGGAACTGTGATGAAAGTAGAAATGCCACCCCTTATGGCAACGTAATTATTTATGTTTACTTTCAAATGTAAAATTTCACTTAGAGCAAACCCGGATCCTTCCTCTTGAAACTCTTCCAGTTTAACTGCCAATTTGTTAACTATTTCCCTTTGATACCACAGCTTGAGATTTGTGACAAAGTCAATAACAACATTTCTGGTACAAAAATGCTTTAATTCTACATTCATATTTTGAGGGTTAATAAATTGGCATACCAGTACAACATTCACTTTTAACAAAGACCTCTTCAACATGATATTAACCTTTCTAGCAAAGCTATCATATGCCTTTGTTAAAGAATGAAGGGATCCTTAATCCTAAGTTGACTATAATTCCCGTTAATAATCTCGAATCAAAACAAGATTTAATGGAATACCAAACTAAACTTGCCGAATTGCATTCACCACCTATCCTACCACCCGTTATGGGAAAGTTTCCTAATTGCTGTTGTTGTCAGCCAAATAAAATTTTAAACGAGCGAAATTGTTCTCTATTCTAAGGGATTTTCATTCCTATTATCTAAGTGAACATTATTGGTAATAGCTTTTCTATCAGAGATATATTGGTTCTAAGTATTGAAATATGTCTAACTATTTCGTGCTTGTGTTTTAATAATTTTAAGGTTTTTGAGTCAACTCAACTAGGAAGCTGCTGAGGGCAGACAGAGATCATGAGGATGACATACCTACCGACATTAAACTTATCCTTAAAATATTCAACAAAAGTATTCCGGGTATATTGCAATTTGCTCAGCGAAATCGAACGGAGCACACAACACAAGTATTTCACAAGACAACAAAACACGTAATCAATTTGAGCATCAATAAACCTCTTATATAGACCAAGTACTCCGTAACAAAGTATCGAACATCCAAGTAGACAGACGCTACGTTGCATTTTTTTCTCATTCATTTCCTGCAAAAGTACTCTCTCCCTCTCACTTCAAAAATGCTTAAACAACAAAAAATTTATAATAAATAGTGAAAATATTTACGTTGCTTGTATCACTTAGCATCAATCCTTGTACCGGAAATAACATGACAACGCTAAAAAAACAAACGAAGTTATCGTTATCAAAAAAAAAACAAAAACCAAAAGTTTTACAAAATATAAAAGTGCATGAGGGGCAGAAAGTAAAAAGTGAAACAGTTCAGGACGATAATAAACAGTCTTTATTGAACTCGGAATATAGTGTAATAACAATACATTCTGACGATGAATAGAGGCACGAGGAAGTTAGGTAATTATAATATCTATACAATTTGTATGATTGTGTATTTACCATATATTATGTACTTTACTAATTTGAGTAATTTGTTTCACAGAGCAACACACCCTGGAATCTTTACTTAGGGAGATGGAGGGCAACATAGATTTATTTCAACCACCAATTCGGTAATTATTACAAAATATGTCAAGTTTAAAGAAATTATAATAGAACGTTTTCTGTGCAGAACAGCGTCAGCACCACCACCACAGTTGTCCATGCCTCCGTTATTAACAGAGGGTTCGTTTCATCAACTTCAATAGTAAGTTGCAAACCACAGCAAAACAAAAATTTTCCTAACCTGTACATTTTATTACAGTAATGGAAACTCGCAGCCGTCTTCACATCCTCTGGGGTCGTTGCCTGCCCAACATGTACAGTGAGTTAAGAATTAATGACACGAAATAAAAAAAAATTTCACTTGTATGTATTCTTCACAGTACCGGAAAGCAAATGGAGACAATGGTGGAGGTCTACGCCAGGGATTTTGAAGAAAATTTCCACCCGACACCAACACCGCCCCATTTGCAACCGCAAACTCCGAGAGAATTAGCTCTCAAGAACTTTGAAGAGATGAAAAATATGAAGACAGTGTATAAAACCAAATTGAGGACTGCACGCAAAAGAACAGCGCAGCTGAATGCTGAGTTGGGGACCTCACGGGTAGAGGAAGACAAGCTAGAACAGGAACTGGCCTGCATCAAAAAATTTTGTGAATTTTTGGGCTGAGGTGTACAAATATATAGATATGTAGTATGTAAATATGTAGAAATAAGAATTATATGTAATATTGGTTAAGTAATTTTAATAAATGTAGATAATTGAGTATCGGAAATATTTGCATTAATAACGACCT
The DNA here is from genome assembly GCA_036346205.1 of Vesta saturnalis. Lineage (NCBI taxonomy): Eukaryota > Metazoa > Arthropoda > Insecta > Coleoptera > Lampyridae > Vesta > Vesta saturnalis. Next base: position 1,757,057 of record JARFJB010001364.1, read on the forward strand.
CATATGGGAAATCCTGAGGTGATGCTAGCTTTAACATAACATTTATGAAAAGGATAACGATAATTTTTTTATAACAAAAGTATATATCTTGTGTGCGTACATAAATGGGGAATGAGGCAGTATAAGAATAATTGTATAATATAAAATTAATGAATTAATAATGGTAACCAGAAGTACTAAAATTAATGTGTGATTAGAGCGTGAAATCAGTTGTTATTAGTTTCCCAATTGTAATACTGTCATAAAAATTAAGCAAACTTAAGGGAAATGAAATGATACAAAATAGTCAGGAAATGTGTAATGTGTGTTGCATGTCTGCAGGACTTACTTAAATTGCTTTCCATTTATACTTGTAAATGCATGTGTGTTAGAATGATAACAAAATTTATATTAAAAAGTAATCAATTCATGAATTGAAACAGAAAAAATTAGTTGAATTAAAGTCATACGCTACTCAGGAAAATAAAAGAAGTGCAATAATTTTATTAAGAACTGAAATAAGGGAAAAAACAAAGAATAAGCAATACTATATTTTATACTAATAAAAACAAATTAAGCAGAAATAATTAGGTCGTGATCTGAAACAAAAAAAAAATCAGTTCAATTAAAATAATAAGTTATATAGATATACCCTGATCAACCACATAATCATATCGATATCCGCGTCCATGAATAATTGAAATTTATTGCAAATATTTAATACGAGATGGGTCCCACTAAATGAGGTTCCGTCCCCTTCCATAAAAACGACATCGTACTAAAACAAAAATTATTTAAAAACTGAAACAACAACAAAATAAATTGTACATGGTCAGCATTCTCATTGAAAGATATAATTACGAGCGTTTTTCACACAACTTTTTTTTGCTTTACTTATACTCATAAGAAAACACAACTTACTGCACGATTTCAACAATTTTAATTAGTTTAGTACCACCAATTTTTTAGTTCCAACGCGATGTCAAAATTATATATGTAATTTCTTGTAAAATCAGTACTATTATGAATAAAATGTACTTCAACAGAAAGGAATGTGTATGGTCAGCATTTTTCAATGCAAGATATAATTACAGTATTTTTCCAATCTTACCTAAACCATACAGTTCATTATCATTTTACGAGTTTTACTCATTTATTAATATATTACTTATATTTCTTATAATTTTATGTAACCATTAATTAACGCAACACTGTTGATTTCATTATTTGAAAATGAAACTACCCACTATTAAAATGTACATTAGTACAACTTCGTGTTTCGCATTTGTAATTCATATAATTTTAAATTAATGATTATTCCATTTAAGTTATATTTTTGGAGTGTAATATTTTAAATTAAATCAATATTCATATATTATATAATGCAGTAAAGCATCTTCGTTTTAATGATCATAATTAATAATAATTTTTAATTACATCTTCGTTTAGTTTAAAAATTTTCATATATATACAATTCCCTTAAGCACCTTAGTTCATTTCCATTTTACGTATTACAAACACATAGGTAATATTTTGTTTAAAGAATACGGTATACACCACTTCACAAATTTTAATAAACTATAAGTTTTCAGGACTATTCTTTTACAAAATTTAAAAAATAGGGCAAATGATATTACAACAGTTCACAAGAATAAATAACAATTTTTTCTAAAATAAGGTATTTAAAAAATTTTACTAACAGATTATAAGTTTTTAACTTTTAATTTTAGTTCTGGCAGTGTAACACGAAACATACCAATGTCTAGATTGTTAGCAATTTTACAATAATGCATTAATAACAAGACTTTAGTTTAATGTTGCTTTTTTCAGGATACGCTGCACTTCATACAACTCCAAATCATATTTTAACTTCTTTATTTTTGCGTATCAGGTCTTCTATTTGTTCCATTTTTGGAGACCTCTAACAAATTGCTCCTGATGCAAACTTTTGCATTGAATTCTTCTTTATTATATTGTATTTCTGCAGAATTATTAACTTCAATGAAACCTACATCTGTCTAAAGGCCAGTTTATATACCCACTTGTTATAAACCTCAAATCTAATTACTTTTCTATTACGTGTCTTTAGCACAGAAACGAACCAAACATATCTGGTTATTTTCTTTGTGACATATTTGCATATCAGAGATTCGAACCACACATGGGTTTGGTCACCCACCATTTATTAATAATGACTCGCACCAGCTACTTCTAATGATGGTGCTGTCACCATAATTTTTAGCTAAGACGCGAACCGACTATTTTTAGCTATGACGCGACCACCTTTTACTGCAGACAAGCACCAACTATTTTTAGCCATTATACACCATATACTAGCAAGGACGCAAACCAGCTTTAATCTGACCCCCAAGGTGACTGCAAATCCAGTGACTTTTTTTCAAATCTAGTAACTTTCCTATTGACTTTTTGAGTTAGGATCGGCCTTGTATAACTACTGCTTACAAATTTTAGAATCAAAGGAACTATAAGAATTAGGAAAGAACAGAAGACCAAAGTATTATGTAAACAAATACCTCTTCAAATTTATGATGTCCTAATACACAATATTTGCCTCGATGATTGTCACAGTCGGGTTAGACGGATTTCAGAACCAAACAGGGGCACAAGTACGTGTTCCACACTTCTGTACCCCTGATATAAAACAAGTGAGGAAATACCTCTTCAAACCCATGACATCCTAATACATATATTTTGCCACAATTTACGCCGATTTTAGAAGCAATCAAGTTCATAGATTCCTCTTCCGGACTTCCGAATACTTGACACAAAAAAGGCTTGTTAATTTTAGAATCAAGGGAACTTTAAGAATTAGGAAAAGAACAGAAGGCCAAAGTATTATGTAAACAAATACCTCTTCAAACTTATGATGTAATAATACACAATTCTTGCCTCGATAATTGTTACAGTCGGGTCAGACAGATTTCAGAACCAAACAGGGGCACAAGTACGTGTTCCACACTTCTGTAACCCTGTTATAAGAAAGGTGAGCAAATACCTCTTCAAACTCATGATGTCCTAATACTCAAATTTTGCCCCAATTTACGCCGATTTCAGGAGCAATCAGGGTCATAGATTCCTCTTCCGGACATCTGAAGACTTGACACAAAATAGGTTTGTTAACCTTAGAATCAAAGGAACTATTAGAATTAGAAAAGAACAGAAGACCAAAGAATTATGTAAACAAACACCTATTCAAACTTATGATGTCCTAATACACAAGTTTTGCCTCATTTCAGAACCAAACAGAAGCACAGGTACGTGTTCCACACTTTTGTACTCCTGGTATAAAAAAGGTGATCTAATACCTCTTCAAACTCATGATGTCCTAATACACAAAGTTTGCCTCAATTTACGTCAATTTCAGAATCAAACAGGGTCATAGGTTCCCCTTCCGAACCTGCGAATACTTGACACAAGCAAGGTTTGTTAATTTTAGAATCAAAAGGGCTATAAGAATTAGGAAAGGACAGAAGATCAAAGTATGAGGTAAACAAATACCTCTTCAAGCTTATAATGTCGTAATACAAATTTTTGTTTCGATGATTGTTACAGTCGGGTTAGACAGATTCCAGTACCAAACGGGACACAAGTACGTGTTCCACACTTCTGTACCCCTGGTATAAAAAAGGTGATCAAATACCTCTTCAAAATCTTGATGTCCTAATACGCAAACTTTGCCTCAATCTACGCCGATTTCAGAAGCAAACATGGTCATAGGTTCCTCTTCCGGACTTTCAATACTTGACACAAGAAAGGTTCGTTAATTTTAGAATCAATAGAACTATAAGAATTAGGAAAGAACAGAAGACCAAGGTATTAGGTAAAAAAATACCTCTTCAAATATATGATGTCCTAATTCTCAATTTTCGCCTCGATGATAGTTGCAGTCGGGTTAGATAGATTTCAGAACCAAACAGGGGCACAAGTACGTGTTTCACACTTCTGTACCCCTGGCATAAAAAAGGTGAGCAAACACCTCTTCAAACTCGTGATGTCCTAATACACAAATGTTTACCCCAATTTACGCCGATTTCAGAAGCAAACAGGCTCATAGATTCCTCGTCTGGACTACTGAATACTTGACACAAGAAAGGTTTGTTAATTTTAGAATCAAAGGAGCTATAAGAATTACGAAATAACAAAAGACCAAAGTATTAGATAAACAAATACAAATTCAATCTCATGATGTCCTAATACACAAAGTTTGCCTCAATTTACGCCGATGATCTCAGAAGCAAACAGGGTCATAAGTCCCTCTTCCGGACTTCTGAATACTTGACACTATAAATGTTTGTTAATTTTAGAATCAAAGGAACTATAAGAATTAGCAGAGGACAGAGAACCAAAGTATTAGGCAAACAAACTTATGATGTCCTAATACACAATTATTGCATCAATTTGCGCCGATTTCAGAAGCAAACAGGGTCATAAGTTCCTCTTCCGGACTTCTGAATACTTGACACAAAAAAGGTTTGTTAATTTTAGAATCAAAGAACTATAAGAATTGGGAAAGAACAGAGGACCAAAGTATTAGGTAAACAAATACCTCTTCAAACTTATGATGTCCTAATACACAATTTTGCATCAATTTACGCCGATTTCAGAAGCAAACAGGGTCATAGGTTCCTCTTCCGGACTTCTGAATACTTGACACAAAAAAGGTTTGTTAATTTTAGAATCAAAAGAACTATAAGAATTAGGAAAGAACACAGGACCAAAGTATTAGGTAAACTTATGATGTCCTAATACACAATTTTTGCATCAATTTTCGCCGATTTGAGACGCAAACAGGGTCATAGGTTCCTCTTCCGGACTTCTGAATACTTGACACAAAAAGGTTTGTTAATTTTAGAATCAAAAGAACTATAAGAATTAGGAAAGAACAGAGGACCAAAGTATTAGGTAAACAAATACCTCTTCAAACTTATGATGTCCTAATACACAATTTTTGCATCAATTTACGCCGATTTCAGAAGCAAACAGGGCACATAGGTTCCTCTTCCTGACTTCTGAATACTTGACACAAAAAGGTTTGTTAATTTTAGAATCAAAAGAACTATAAGAATTAGGAAAGAACAGAGGACCAAAGTATTAGGTAAACAAATACCTCTTCAAACTTATGATGTCCTAATACACAATTTTGCATCAATTTACGCCGATTTCAGAAGCAAACAGGGTCATAGGTTCCTCTTCCGGACTTCTGAATACTTGACACAAAAAGGTTTGTTAATTTTAGAATCAAAAGAACTATAAGAATTAGGAAAGAACAGAGGACCAAAGTATTAGGTAAACAAATACCTCTTCAAACTTATGATGTCCTAATACACAATTTTTGCATCAATTTACGCCGATTTCAGAAGCAAACAGGGTCATAGGTTCCTCTTTCGGACTTCTAAATGCTTGACACAAATAAGGTTTGTTAATTTTATAATCGAAAGAACTATAAGAATTGGGAAAGAACTGAGGACCAAAGTATTAGGTAAACAAATACCTCTTCAAACTTATGATGTCCTAATACACAATTTTGAATCAATTTGCGCCGATTTCAGAAGCAAACAGGGTCATAGGTTCCTCTTCCGGACTTCTAAATACTTGACACAAAAAAGGTTTGTTAATTTTAGAATCAAAAGAACTATAAGAATTAGGAAAGAACAGAGGACCAAAGTATTAGGTAAACAAATACCTCTTCAAACTTATGATGTCCTAATACACAATTTTGCATCAATTTACGCCGATTTCAGAAGCAAACAGGGTCATAGGTTCCTCTTCCGGACTTCTGAATACTTGACACAAAAAGGTTTGTTAATTTTAGGATTCAAAGAACTATAAGAAATTGGGAAAGAACTGAGGACCAAAGTATTAGGTAAACAAATACCTCTTCAAACTTATGATGTCCTAATACACAATTTTGCATCAATTTACGCCGATTTCAGAAGCAAACAGGGTCATAGGTTCCTCTTCCGGACTTCTGAATACTTGACACAAAAAGGTTTGTTAATTTTAGAATCAAAAGAACTATAAGAATTAGGAAAGAACAGATGACCAAAGTATTAGGTAAACAAATACCTCTTCAAACTTATGATGTCCTAATACACAATTTTTGCATCAATTTACGCCGATTTCAGAAGCAAACAGGGCCATAGGTTCCTCTTCCAGACTTCTGAATACTTGACACAAAAAAGGTTTGTTAATTTTAGAATCAAAAGAACTATAAGAATTAGGAAAGAACAGAGGACCAAAGTATTAGGTAAACAAATACCTCTTCAAACTTATGATGTCCTAATACACAATTATTGCATCAATTTACGCCGATTTCAGAAGCAAACAGGGTCATATGTTCCACTTCCGGACTTCTAAATACTTGATACAAAAAGGTTTGTTAATTTTAGAATCAAAAGAACTATAAGAATTAGGAAAGAACAGAGGACCAAAGTATTAGGTAAACAAATACCTCTTCAAACTTATGATGTCCTAATACTCAATTTTTGCATCAATTTACGCCGATTTCAGAAGCAAACAGGGTCATAGTTCCTCTTCCGGACTTCTGAATACTTGACACAAAAAAGGTTTGTTAATTTTAGAATCAAAAGAACTATAAGAATTAGGAAAGAACAGAGGACCAAAGTATTAGGTAAACAAATACCTCTTCAAACTTATGATGTCCTAATACACAATTTTGCATCAATTTACGCCGATTTCAGAAGCAAACAGGGTCATAGGTTCCTCTTCCGGACTTCTGAATACTTGACACAAAAAAGGTTTGTTAATTTTAGAATCAAAAGAACTATAAGAATTAGGAAAGAACAGAGGACCAAAGTATTAGGTAAACAAATACCTCTTCAAACTTATGATGTCCTAATACACAATTTTGCATCAATTTACGCCGATTTCAGAAGCAAACAGGGTCATAGGTTCCTCTTCCTGACTTCTGAATACTTGACACAAAAAAGGTTTGTTAATTTTAGAATCAAAAGAACTATAAGAATTAGGAAAGAACAGAGGACCAAAGTATTAGGTAAACAAATACCTCTTCAAACTTATGATGTCCTAATACACAATTTTGCATCAATTTACGCCGATTTCAGAAGCAAACAGGGTCATAGGTTCCTCTTCCTGACTTCTGAATACTTGACACAAAAAAGGTTTGTTAATTTTAGAATCAAAAGAACTATAAGAATTAGGAAAGAACAGAGGACCAAAGTATTAGGTAAACAAATACCTCTTCAAACTTATGATGTCCTAATACACAATTTTTGCATCAATTTACGCCGATTTCAGAAGCAAACAGGGTCATAGGTTCCTCTTCCGGACTTCTGAATACTTGACACAAAAAGGTTTGTTAATTTTAGAATCAAAAGAACTATAAGAATTAGGAAAGAACAGAGAACCAAAGTATTAGGTAAACAAATACCTCTTCAAACTTATGATGTCCTAACATACAATTATTGCATCAATTTACGCTGATTTCAGAAGCAAACAGGGTCATAGGTTCCTCTTCCGGACTTCTAAATACTTGACACAAAAAAGGTTTGTTAATTTTAGAATCAAAAGAACTGTAAGAATTAGGAAAGAACAGAGGACCAAAGTATTAGGTAAACAAATACCTCTTCAAACTTATGATGCCCTAATACACAATTTTGCATCAATTTACGCCGATTTCAGAAGCAAACAGAGTCATAGGTTCCTCTTCCGGACTTCTAAATACTTGACACAAAAAAGGTTTGTTAATTTTAGAATCAAAAAGCTATAAGAATTAGGAAAGGACAGAGGACCAAAGTATTAGGTAAACAAATACCTCTTCAAACTTATGATGTCCTAATACACAATTTTGCATCAATTTCGCCGATTTCAGAAGCAAACAGGGTCATAGGTTCCCTTCCGGACTTCTGAATACTTAACAAAAAAGTTTGTTAATTTTAGAATCAAAAAACTATAAGAATTAGGAAAGAACAGAGGACCAAAGTATTAGGTAAACAAATACCTCTTCAAACTTATGATGTCCTAATACACAATTTTTGCATCAATTTACGCCGATTTCAGAAGCAAACAGGGTCATAGTTCCTCTTCCGGACTTCTAAATACTTGACACAAAAAAGGTTTGTTAATTTTAGAATCAAAAGAACTATAAGAATTAGGAAAGAACAGAGGACCAAAGTATTAGGTAAACAAATACCTCTTCAAACTTATGATGTCCTAATACACAATTTTGCATCAATTTACGCCGATTTCAGAAGCAAACAGGGTCATAGGTTCCTCTTCCGGACTTCTAATACTTGACACAAAAAGGGTTAATTTTAGAATCAAAAGAACTATAAGAATTAGGAAAGAACAGAGGACCAAAGTATTGGTAAACAAATACCTCTTCAAACTTATGATGTCCTAATAACAATTTTTGCATCAATTTCGCCGATTTCAGAACAAACAGGGTCATATTCCTCTTCCGGACTTCTGAAATTAACAAAAAGGTTTGTTAATTTTAGAATCAAAAGAACTATAAGAATT
>JARFJB010001365.1:0-27500 GCA_036346205.1 Vesta saturnalis
CACACACACACACTCACACACTCATACACTTACACACACACACACACACACACACACACACATTCACACACTCACACACATTGACATACACACACACACACAAGTACACGTACACATACACACATACACACACGCACACACGCACACACACACACACACACACACACACACAGACACTAAGACACACAGACACACGGACACACAGACACAGACACACAGACACACAGACACACAGACACACAGACACACAGACACACAGACACACACAGACACACACACAGACATCGTGGCCGATCTTACGAAAACATTCTCAAATGTAGAATGAGCCAATAACTCGGTTTAGCTTTAGCGAAAAAAAGTCGATTGCGTTACTTGCTATACCCACACAGGTTGGAAGGAAAAACGCGTTTAGTCTTACAAAGGTAAGAATATTGAGTACTACACACAGACACATACACACACATACACGTGCCCACGCGCAAGCACACGCACATGGATACCCACACGCATTCGAACGCCCACATGGCACACGGAGGACAGCTTCTGGTTTCAGGGGACTGATACGGATATGCCACGGGCGCCACCAAAAGAGATGGCTCCGGTCCAGACTGTTTTTGGGCCAATTCTGGAAAATATACGGTGTAAGGTCCTTTCTTACAATTTTTATATTTGCCGCAGCTAAACTGCAATCGGTCTTTGTATTTAACTAAAGGTGGGTTCGTCGGTATATTTAATCTTTAGCTCTACACTGTCCACATGAAATAATTAAAATAAAACGGTTTAAAAATATATTATCCTATAGTACAAATCTAATATATATACTTATTCTAAATCCACTAAATATAATAATAACAACTGGATGTTCTGAGGAGACGGTAGCGTCGGGCGTCCTTCCTTATGCTCGCTCAGTGGGTCCGCTTATTCGCGTCGAAGTCGTTTCTGGAAAGTAGATTTTAATACACCCTAGTTACCTTCAATAATGACCGTAATATTTAAATGATTAATAACGTTATGTTTAATCAATTATTTATACTGGATACGGCCCTGTCTATAAAAGAAAGAATTTATAAACAAACTACTGGTTATTCAAAACGAGGGTTGCGCGAATCTAGGTCACTAGTGAAAATCGATATCCCAAGTTCACGATTGTACGCAGGACGGTTATATCGGTTTTATTGCGTGCGGCTCTTTGCATTCAGTACTTTCTGGAAGACGGACAGGCGCGTACGTTTCGTGGAGCAATTTACTTTCGCGATGTATTATATTTGAGAATATAACTTCTTCAGAGGTTTACTTTTGCATTAAATTTAGACTAGGCGGATTATACACGTTTTGGGGGTATAATTAATAGATATTCGCACGTTATCTACTGGGCGGTAATTTTATGGTGGTGATTTCTTTTATGCAAATGAAAGAAATCTCTCGTAGATACAAACGACGTTACCTATTTGTACACGTACAAACACGTATTTATGAAAGGCGGTTTTTGTACTTGCGGAATAAGCTGGTGGAAAACAATTAATTGATTGCTTTCTTGAAATTCGTGTACTAAACGCGTGGGTATCGGTGTACGGTTTTCTTCTACAGGTTTTGACGGATACTCTACGTTTAATTTTTATATTCGTTTGTGATTACAGGCACTTCGTCTTTGCCAGCGAGCTGGTGAATTCAGGTATTTAGAATGTAAGTGAGAATAAATGATAAAAGCTGCAGGTCTATACAGTCCTACTTAGCTCTCGTCGGTATATGTTAGCGTGATGGGTGTAGGCTCCCGACTACCTCGTGGCGTTTTGTTTTGCCCGTAGCGGCCTGGGGGTTGTGTGTGTTGGCGTTTGTGATTTCCCGACTACCACGTGGCTTTTGCCCGTAGCGGCCTGGGGGTTGTGTGTGTTGGCGTTTGTGATTTCCCGACTACCACGTGGCTTTTGCCCGTAGCGGTCTGGGTGTTTCAGGTGTGTTTAATACTTCCGACTGCTCCGGGACCTAGCCCGTCGCTCTCTGGGGGTTGGGTGTGGTTAGCGTGTGTAAACTCCCGACTACCACGTGGCTTTTGCCCGTAGCGGCCTGGGGGTTGTGTGTGTTGGCGTTTGTGTTCTGAATTACTCTACAGACTTACGTGTCGTGAATCACAAAGATCGATGATAGCTATCGATTTACAAAAGGTTCGCGATGCGCGTTCGGCAAATTCAAGGAGCTAAACTCGCGGTGGCTCTCACTAGGTCTGCGGCGATTTACTTTCCAAACAACCGTCACGTGCAGGTTTTCTGGAATCGGAGTTAGTCAAATGGACTAACTAATACGGGAGCTGGTGAAACCAACTAAATAATTCTCGGCGGCGGAGTACGTTCAAGTGGCGCGACGGAACTCTTCTACTACGGCGGCTAATCGGTTACGTTTACGGTTATACTTCTCGGCGGCGGGATGCGTTTACGTGGCGCGTAATAATAATAATACTCTAATTAATTTATCAAGGTGCGCGTCTCGGTTTTTATAGAGGATCCTCCGTAGGCGGCGGTAGCTTCTGTTTGGGGGAATCCTACTTTTAATTGGCGGAGATTACTCTGACGTATAAAACTTTCGATGTTTTATGAAATCCACGTTGGAGTGGGAACAAATTAATTATTATTGTGCAATCAAATGAAATAATGCACTATATGGACGTGACTGAGTAATACGGAATACTAAGAAATATTAGATGAAGTTTTGCAGGTGTTTGAAATACTAGGAAAGCTTACATCATTTCTTTTACGAGGGCGGATGGTTAAGTAAATAATTAATTAATTAAAAAAATTTTGAAGTAATGACTTGCGGTTCGTTACAACGGTCCACAAACGAACAGTTCCAATCTCTCAGTGGAGGATATCTTTAGAGTTCAACGGCGTTGTAGGATGTTCCTAAAATTAAGTTACTGTGGGCGGACGGCTGCTAGGGAAGTAGCCAAAAGTCACAGGTCCTTCTTTGCAAACATGGGTCCTTCACGAATGACTGATGGTTAACTGGATAATTGTTAATAAATAAGCGCTCTTTCAATCTAATTAATCTTCGGCAGCTAAATTTGAAATATACGGTTACCGGTAGCAAAAAATGTTTACTACATATATTAATATAAATCAAATACTTTCAAATTTAGTTCTGGAGCAAGTATCTATGAAGATAAATTAAGTTAACTAATTAAAAATACTATTTTACCTCGTATTATTTAATAGGTACACTTTCGATCTTTGCAATAATGCAGAAAGAAAGAAAGAGATGACGAAAAGTCCAGGCGACCTATCTATATAACGTCTGTTCGATCGCGGTGAGGCCTCTTGGAAATTCCAATTCTCCCTATGATCAGGCGTGAGGGTCAAAAGTTATTTTAATTAAAATCAAATTAAATCCTGATTCTTTAATTATCTCAATACGCTAAAATTATTGCTTAGCAAATAACGAAGATATTAAAAAATTAGTTTCCTACAAAAAAAAATTATTTACATAACGGCTTAATTTGCAATGACGGATAATTCTGTCAGCTCACAGTTAAAATTACAAAAGTCATTTGCCTTACGGTACATTGTTTTTTACACCATAGAAAGTACATTAACAGATAAATTCCATTGCTACTATCTTAAAGTTATTTTGTTATACTTTATACAAATTATTCAACATTTTAATTAGACGGTTAATATATAGCTTATAACATAAATATCCAATCGCCCGCTTTCCAGATCATCTTATTCTCGATTCCGCTATATTTAATTAGTTAAATATAGTATCCTGTCTTTGTGAATTATCAAATCCTACTTGATAAACCGAGTAATGTATTACCTGATATCCTGCTTTATTATTTCCTGCATATTTTTCATACGTTTAACACCCTTATTACACATCGACATAATTGTGGTCAGAAAGTTATCCTTAGCACGATCCTCTGAGGTACCACGAGGGGAGTGTAGAAGAATAACTGAGTGACGTTATTCTTGACGGGGGTTTGGGCCTTGAAGAGATAAACTTCACGACGAACCCCAAAGACGTAATCTCCCTTTTCTCGAGTTAATAGTGATCTGGAAGTTATTCTTAATTCTTAATTCATGAGTGACATTGTTATTGACGGTGGTTTACGCCCAAGAGGTAGAAACTACACGTGAGTACTATAACTCAATCCCTTTCCTCAAATTAATGGAAACCAAGAAGTCATTCTTGATACAATCCTTTCGGAGTTCTCACCACGAGGGGAGTGTCAGAAATTACTGAGTAACGTTACTATTATTGACGGCGGTTTACACCCCAGAAAGGTAACAACTTTACGAAGCAAGTTTAATCTTCATCATACTGCCTGTTACCTAACCTTAAGATACACCTCCACCACCGAATTCCAGCAGATCCACCATCGCCATATCATGATTCATTCCGAACCCTCTCTCGCATAAAATCCACCAATCCTTACACCTGTGATCCACCACCTTCACTACCAGCTCTGGTAATTGGTTCCCGGACATCCTTCATTATACCACGACCTCATTACGATAACTCGATCATAAACGTCAGCGTTACATAATTACATACTTTAAAAAAACACATTTCATTCATTACAAATTTACGTTCAATTAACGTAGTCACCTTGTATTTACATTACATTAATTCTTCCTTCTTGTCACTAAAATTCAATCTTTTGTTACAATATATCCACATCCAGTTTGCTTTCATACGATTTCTCGTACTGAATGGAATTAAATACACAAGGTCAAGTTCAACGATTTCATTTACTAACATTTACTTTTTGATAAAGCTTTGTGTTAACGCTTTATATTTTAGTAATCAATTACCACGTTCCAATCACCCAAATTACCAAACCTTTTGATTAATCATTATTTAAGCCAACATTCTTTAATTACATTATGTTGAACGTAAGATAAAAATATTCACTTTCATAATAACGCTTTCCTGAACTCTGTAATTATAATCACTTATACTAATTATACCATTAATTTCACACTTCCGGACAAAACACCTGTTGTATAAAAACGTGCTTGTAATCTGTTACTTCTAGCTAGCGACGTCGGCCGACCGCACACCAAACCCAGGCCTCCAAATTCAAACCCAGCCTAGTAAGACCTCGGATGCTAATTTTCCGTCACTATCACGGAATTAAATTCGAATACGTTTGTTCATTTATTAAAATGTGTTAATTTTATTTGTTCCAATTATTGTCACGTTAATTTATTATATAGAATTTAGTATTAATTTGAATGTTGTGGAGTAAGGTTGTGTACATGAGCACCGTACACGAGAGATATCAAGAGAATTTGTTAAAGTACGACCTTCGGGCGAAGAAACTGTTTTAAATTAATATTAGTTAAAATACTTATCTTTTTTGGTTTTTTTAATGGTGTATTTGTATATTAAAGTTATACAATCTAAACGTTTCGATAACACTTACAGTTATCTTCGTCAGTTTCAACATCTTTAACAATTTTAATACATAATATTACTACTGACGAAGATAATGGTAAGTGTTATCAGAAACGTTTAGATTCTATAACCTAGTATACAAATACTCTATTAAAAAACCCAAAAAACTAAAGTATTTTAATACGTGTAATAATGGTAAAATTTTACATTTTCATAGTATTAGTTACTTTCCGCTACAATCAGTTACAGTAAGTCGATAAATTAATAATAATCTTTAAGGCCATTATGGCCTCTTATTGTTCTCCGGCCATAACACTTAGTAACCCTTATCTTGTGCAAGTGGACCAAATTTACTGAAAGTAACCCATAATCACAATTCTCTATAAAATAATACATATCAACCTTTGAACCCTTGATTTACTAGAAATAATAGCAACAAACGGTTACGAGATCAAAACACTACGTAATGGACGAAGTTAAAATTCTACCAAAAACTTCTGAAAAATATAAAATTATTGTTAAAACCCTAAAACAGAAGAATACGCAATTCCATACTTACCAGAGAAAACAAGAACGTACCTTCAGGATAGCAATTAAAGATCCACATCCTACCACAAATCTGGAGGAACTAAAAGAATAAACAACTTCACATGGACACCAACTTACCCACGTCTAAAACTTAAAACACAGGACTAAAAAAATAGTTACCATTATCCTTTGTTAATTTAATCTCAGCTGAAAAGACAAATATCCCAATGTGCCAAATGCCGGCGTTTTAGCCACACAAAAAACTTTTGTATTCACAGGCCAAGTTGTATTAAATGTACAGGAAACCACGCAACTTCTGAGTGTATACGCAAAGAAAGAGATAACGAAGTAAAATTTGTTAATTGCAATGGGAGTCACCCTGTAAACTTTAGGGGATGCACTGTCCATAAAGAGCTATAACAAAGAGTCTTTCCGCAACTAAGAGAAAGATAACCGGAAATCACAAACCAGAAACTTGCAAGACAAACTTGATCAGATCATACGCATGCACGGGCTGCGGGAGGAAACCTTCCTATATTCTCCAATACCAAATTTCAGTCACAACGAATACTACCAAGTAACTCATCGGAAGACATACACGAATTAAAAAAGATGATGAAGGGACTAATGGAACAAATAGGAACAATGTTAGACGTACTAACAACTCTTGTGGCAAAAACGCAATGACCCATCACATTAGATTGGATGAATGGAACACCAACGAGCTAACAAACCACCGGAACGAATTAATATCTTTCCTCACAAATGAATACACAGACGTTATGCTTATATCTGAATCACGTTTCACAGACAGAAGTTACATAGGTATCCCAGGATACACAGTGTATGCAACTCAACATGATTGTACAACAGTGACCATTAAAAACTCAATCAAGTATTCTGAACTTCCTGCTGAATACAAGGAAGTACATCTTCAAGTAACAACAATTGTGATCGATCATTGGACAGAACCAATAACAATCTAGGTGGTTTATTGTCCCCCCACGACAGCAATAAACAGCAACAATACGAACATTACTTAAATGCACTAGGGACCAGATTTAAATCAGCAGGACTATAATGCTAAAAACGAGCTAGAATCACTTTGAATAAAGGAAGAGTAATGAACAACATCGATGTCTAGTACCTAACCACTGGCGAATCTACATATTAGCCCACAGATCAAAGATAACTGCCTCACTTACGTGACTTTGCATAATAAAAGGGAACAACCGTAATTACCTAAAAATTTAGTCATGCTTAGACTTTGGAACCTTCGGAACGTAGGTACTACTGACTAATAAAATACCTACCGTGTGTAATAAACACACAAACTGGGAACTATTCAGGGATCTAACAGAAGATTCACTGGTACTGGACATGTCCTTAACAACGGAAGACGATTTATTTGTTGCGGCGGAACACTTCAATGATATGATACGAGTTTCTTGAAAGCAACCCCGCAAAAGTTGTAGCGTCTCGCTAACTCTGAATGCTAATAAAACAAAAAATTGCCGAAAAGCATAGATTTCATGAACGGCGGTAAATAACAAGACATCCAGCAGATAAGCAAATATTAAATCAAGCAACTGCTGAATTCAAAGGGCTCCTTTTAGACATCAAAAACCAATCCATACAAAATTACTTGAAATCCTTGTCGCCAACGAAATCCTTTGACTACTCGCTCTGCAAAGCGACCACGAAGCTAAAAAGGCCACAACATATACCACCTCTTCGTATAGTTAATGGAAACTTGGCTAAAACTGATCAAGAAATGTCTTAACTTTTGCAAACCATTTGAGCGAGGTATTCAAACCATATCCATCTGAAACCACAGCCGAAGAAGAACATGAAATAAAACAGCATCTTGAATCACCGTTTGAAATGACATTACCAATAAAACAAATTGCCATAAAAGATACAGAATCTCAAATTGTTAAAGACTTCAACTCATACAAAGCACCAGGATATGACCTAATCAACGAGAAAATTCTTAAGGAGCTTCCAGAGAAAGGTTATATATTTATAACGTATTTATTCAACGCAGTTTTAAGATTGCGATACATCCCACCGTAATGGAAAGTTGCTACTATTATACTAATCCTAAAACCTGGAAAACCCAAAAAAGAACTAGAATTGTGCGTCAAGAAAGTACATCGGCGTCCATAGCTGTTTAAACAGATAAAAGGTTGGTGTAAATATAAATATCGAGCCAATAAATTTTGTGTATATAAAGGTCAAAGAACGTTTTGCCAATAAATTAACGTTGTGTATAGTAAACGAGATAAATAAGTTATTAAATATACCACTAGTATTATGTGGAAATCAAAAAGATAGTATCAGGGAACCTATAAATCTTTTAGTACTTTTGGATACTTATCATTCCGTGGGTTCTATTGCTGATGCTATTAATACAAAAAATAATACTGGTTATCATTTCACGTGGATTAAAAATGTCGGCTTTTTTTTCTAAACAACTATCGAATAGGGAGCACAAGAAATTTATTTGTTATCGATGTTTGAAGCACTTTTTTTAAATTACCTTCTACAAAAACACATCACTCTCTGTCATCAACTTTATCAATGCTCTGCCAGGCTATCTACCGAAGCTGAAATGTTTCTGCAGTTCAAAAATTTCGCATTCCAGGAAAAGGTACCGTTTGTAATTCGGATTTCGAAAGTATTTTAGAAAAGTGTACAAATTTAACATACCTCGGGATAATACTCTATTTTATTCCAAACATATACCCTTCAGCATTGCTTACTACTTGAAGTGTTTATATAATGATCCTTTATCTCGATTTAGGCTTTATAGAGGAAATGATTGCATTCAATGGTTTGTTAAAGAGCTTCAAAGTATTGCGCATGGCATTATCGAAATAATCAACAAAATAATTCTTATGGATACTTTAACTCCCATTATTTGTCACATTTGTGGAAAACCATTTACTGATTATGATATAAAAGTTAGAGACCTTAAATATTTTACTGGAACATTTCCTAGAGTATCACATCAGAATTGTAATCTGAACTATAAAGACACAAACATTCTACCGGTTGTATTTCATAATTTGTCAGGTTATGATTAACATTTCTTCATTGAAATGGCTACTGTTCCCGGTACGATTTCACTGCTGCCCATAAACAAGATCACGAAAGTAATAGAAAGCAGTAAAATTAAGTTTAGTTGTATTGACTCTTTCAGATCTATGAGTAGTATTGAAGAGTTTTCAAACTATTTGGAAAATAGTAAAAAAAACATTACTAGAGCTAATTGTAACAATGTAGAAGAATTTTCTCTACAAGTTCGCAAAGGTGTGTTTCCTTATGAGTATATTGATACTTTGGATAAATTAGACGGAACCAAGCTACCTCCCAAGGAAGCGTTTTTTGGTCATCTTAATAATGAAGCAATCAATGATGCCAGTTTTACACAAGCAATTAATGTTTGGAACAAATTTAATATTAAATCGTTAGGCTAATACTCGTATTTGTATCTGAAAACGGACGATCTACTTTTAGCCGACATTTTTGAAAATTTTCGACAAATTTAAGTACTTACAACCTTGGTCCTATGCACTCTTGTACAGTCCCCGGCTTAGCATTCGATGCTATGCTTAAAATTACGCAAGTAAAGTTAGAACTATTTACCGATATTGATGTGCTAATGTTTATTGAAAGAGGAATTTGAGGTGGTGTGGCTAAATGTTATAATCGGTTTGCTAAAGCTAACGAAAGTACATGGGAGAATAATTTGATCCCACTTCCGAAAGTGTGTATTTAGTGTACTACGATGTAAATAAATTATATGGGGTCGCCATGTCTGAATGTTTACCATTTGGCGA
Organism: Vesta saturnalis; assembly: GCA_036346205.1. Lineage (NCBI taxonomy): Eukaryota > Metazoa > Arthropoda > Insecta > Coleoptera > Lampyridae > Vesta > Vesta saturnalis. The sequence goes on from JARFJB010001365.1 coordinate 9,765, forward strand.
TTTTTCTTTTGTGGATGAAACTTTAGATTTAATAAACCATCCTGATGATTCGGAAATTAGTTATACTACCCCATAGAATTACATGAGTCATAGTGATCTACCATCCCCCGGACATATGGTTCCACCCGTAGCTGATTGAAATTCTAAAATTAAAAAAATATTGCTTACATGGTATCAAAACGTAATTACGTAATTCATTACACAAATTTGGAAGTATATTTAAAATATGGATTACAGTTGGTGAAAGTACACCGTATATTACGTTTTAAACAGTCCCCGTGGTTAAAAAAATATATCGATTTAAATACCACCATGCGTCAGCAATCTCAAAATGAATTTGACAAAATTTTTTATAAATTAATGATTAATCGTGTTTTTGGGAAACTAAAGAAAAATGTACGTAAATATAAGGATATACGTGTAGTAATGAAATGGGATGGCCGCTATGGTACTCGTGCTTACATATCAAAACCAAATTTTCATAGTTGTACAATATTTAGCAACGATATGCTCATCATTCAAATGAATAAGCTGGAAGTATATTTAAATAAAACTTCAGTGTTTTAAACGTTTCAAAAACTTTTTTATACAGTTTTCATTATGAAATACTTATCTTTTTTGGGATTTTTTAATGGTGTACTTTAAATTATACAATCTAAACGTTTCGATAACACTTACAGTTATCTTCGTCAGTAGTAATGTTTGTTAAAATTGTTAAAGATGTAGTAAACAATTTGTCAAATTTGAAAAATTCAAACATGTTTGAATTTCAAATTTGAAAATAATTTTATAAACAATAACATTATCATTATAAATTAATATAAATAAATAAAATAATATTATGATTAATGGTGAAAGTTTACATTTTCATATTTCAGTTTTCATTATGGTCTTACATACAGATACAGATAGTCTCATATACGCCCTTTTGGTTCCTGATATCTATAAATGCATTAAAAAAGACATTGATACATTCGATACATCAAACTATAGTCCTGACAATATCCCATTAGCAAATAAAAAAATTTCCGGCTTAATGAAAGATGAAAATCATGGTAAAATTATGTTAGAATTTGTAGGACTTTGTACAAAAATGTATGCTCACTGTTGATGAAAAAGTTGTAAAAAAATCAAAGGGTTCTACCGATGCAAGTGTCAAACAGATCATGATAAATGATTATAAACGTGTTTTGTTTGATGGTAACGTAATAAGACGATATCAACATTTGATAAGGTCAAAGAAACATGATGTGTTTACAATCAAACAGAATAAAGTAATACTTAATCCTTGTGATAATAAACGATTAGTAAATTTCAATTTCACTGATACTGGACCTTGGGGATTTAACTTAGCATTTTAGTCCTCTTCTGTTTCAAAAAAAATTTTATCATTATGAGCAGTCTTGAAAATAAATTGCATGAAGAACTATAGTGCAGTAGTGATCAAATCTCCAGAAAGAACCTGAAGCGTTCTTTGATGAGGAAGTGTTCCTCTAAAAGCTATTTACTTGTATTGAATATATTACAAAATATTATTTCTGATGAGTGTTATAACTGGTGTGCTATAAATTTAAAGTGTACAAATGAAGTTATTATTAAGACATTATTTGATAAACAAATTAAATTAGACAATACCATTAAAGGTTTTATGAAATTGTGTATTAATAAAGGTTACAATTCAATAAGTTTTAATGAAATAGACAAAATCTTAAACGATATGAATTTACTTGATGACATGCCGCTTAAAATGTATGTATACAATTTATTATGGCGTGATGATTCAACAAAATGTTAAATCTAGCTTAGAAAATATTAATTCTGCTTATAAAGAGACTTTATTTATTATAACTGAATGTATTGATAAAGCAGCATATTATGCTAATTACAAGTACCTCGATATTTTGATTGAAATATTATTAGAAGAAAAGATCAACTGTAAGTTTCAACCATTGGAAAACTAAGAACATCACAAAATTTTCAACTGGATATTAGAAAACGTTCATAAAGGTGAAACAAATACAAATTCCTGCTTAGGATGGACCTGTGGACCAGATTCGGGAATGTTCGGGAGTTAAAGTCAAAAAGTCTTCCTTGGAGACTCAACTAAAGAACATAGGTGCTGATAATCAGGAAAAGAAGTCAGATATAGAAAAAAGGCTGAGAACTATTGACAATGAACACAAAGTACACAAACTAAAAGCGGACACTTTCTACACAAGAAAACGTATTGCTAAGAAAAACGCCCGAAAACAAGGTAAACTTTGAAGCAGTAACAATGGATTATTCAAAGAACTTACCATCACCGAACATCACAACTAACGACGTCTATTAGAAAAGGCAATTGACGTTTGTTAGCTTTAATATTCATATCTTTTCATCAGGGCAGTCTATTTTTTATACATACTGTTTATAAAGAGTGTCAAATGATGTTGTGTTGCTTTTAAACCATTTTTGCTTTAACTTTCTTGACGAAAGAGTACACACATTTAGAAATCTTCTGTGATTCCTGCGCTGGTCAAAACAAAAATTACACCCTTTTCAGATTTTTGCATTTCCTGGTACACTTTGCGCGTTCACTGTGTGATTGACTTATTTCCTATAAGAGGTCATTCATACCTTGAATATGATAATATGGTCTAATTAATTAAAAAAGTTGATGTCCCACAGCAATGGGTTGAAGTTTTTAACAACGACAGATGCAAACCACGGCCATTTGGTGTTGTAGAATGTAAGCAAGACATGTTTTTCGCCTGGACAGAGTTTCTAGCACAAACTTACAAAAATAAGTGCCCATTTTCCACAAGACCCCTAAGAGAAATTCGTATAAGACATGAACACCCAAGAACAATAGAAACAAGAGAAAATTATTGCGAGGCCCAATTTGACTTGGAAGGGATCCTCAAAATTATTATTTAAACAAGCTATTCCGGTGCCAAAGAAAAATACCTACACCTACAGGAGCTAAAGAAATTCGTTACCGAAGAACATAAAAACTACTACTTGGAGTTGCCGATCATAGATAACAATATGAGTGGTGATGAATTTGACGTAAGTTTACTCCTCATTTTTTTACAATAACTAAAACCAAAGTTCCCTTTTCGCACTATTTTTAAAACAAGGTATCTGCACTCCAGTTGTACTAGTGTTTTACTATTATGGATATTTTCTCTGTTAATTTCTTTTTCTACAATAATTTTCTACATTTTTGTCAAATTTAAACTGCTCGTAGAAAAAAATGTGTACCTAACAAAGGCGGAAAATGTCTTCTCCGCACTTGACGGCAGACAGAACTCCTTTACGCGTCGTTCGGTCAACTGCCGTTGTGTGTGGAAAATTGCCACTTTCCGTGCTTGTTATGTAAATAACTACTACTCTTTCCTTCCTTGCAGGAACTATAAAGCAAAAATATTCTTCAGAAAAAAGGAACCTCTTGCTTACATGTTAATGACAGCCTGCCATTTTGACAGTTAAATGACAACAACAAATGAGCGAGATCCAAATGGTTATTTTTATTGCCTAAGAGGAGCCTAAACAAAATTCAGTTTGGGCTTAGATCGTTTTTCGACCTTTTTTTGTGTAGTTACATATTTTTAGTTGCTTTTTTTGGAAAAGAAAATGTTTTTTTAATACTTTGCTTTTTGTCAAAACGTTAATAAATCATCTAGTTAAGCCAAATAGTTATTTTGTCAGTATCAGTATTTAATAAAAGGAAAATTTCAAACTTTAAAACTAATTTACCTCAAAACTTGCCAAAAGTGACTTAGATCGTTTTTCCGTGTGCTCTTCAAATAGTATTGCTTAGTGATGGCATCTTGAGAATCTATGGGACTGGCAACTTTGCTGAGTCTCCTATTCTAGATATCGAATTGATTATCATTAATCAGTTTAAAGTGAGGGGTTAATTTCTTGAATTGATACTGGACATGTGAACGTCCAAATTCACCAAGGGTCATTACAGTTATGATATGTCGATATTAATGCATTCTCACTTATACTGTTTAAAAAACGACTGTTTGGTTTTTCAATGCATCCATCCTTATATAGTTCTTCTACAATTGATATTATGTCATTTACGACACCCGTGTTCCCCGCCAATTTTTCTGCCCACAATACCTCTAGATCACGAATTAGTTCATGTACATCATTACAATATTTATATTCAATCGGTCTATTTGTTAATTCCTTAAAAAACATAGCTCCACCTCCCTTGGTTGTGGGTGATGATGATGATAGCAAGGGTTTGATTATTTGTGTATACTTTTTGCTGCGGCTTCCCCCAATTTGCCCACTTACGTCATAATCTCGCCTTGCAACGTTAGTAGCTTCTAAAATACTTCTATAATCTTTTTTATCTTTTGAATTTACTAGATTTAAATTGGGTTCATTCATAATAAGCAGATCATATAAACCTGAAGTCCCTTTACACGTGATACCTTTAATAACCATATCGTTTCCTTTAATTGTAACCGAAGTATTACTAATTGTCCATTTGTCAGTTTTGGTATAATAGTGGACTCCATAAGTATGATCAATAGAACGTGCAAGATCCTTCATAATACGATGTAATTCAAGGTACTGCTCGAGAAATTCTTCTGAGATGGGTTCATTACGCGCAGTAGAATCATCTGTGACACTAAGAGGTTTTTCTTCTTCCTCAGTATTAATCTCTCCTACAACAGATGTATCTAAGAAATATGGTGTACGAAGACCTGGAGGAGGATTTGTTTGAAAAAACGGAAGCTGAGCTAGTGGGCTAGTAGCACCCTTTCTTGAACCACCTAATGGAGTGAAACCTGGAGTCCGTTGAACTTGGGCTAGCGGGCTAGTCGGGGTAGTAGCGTGCTTTCTTGGAAATATGAATAGGGGTGGTTTTTTGGGTTTGACGCCAATGGGCTCATTTTTAGGTGTTTTTTTTATCTGGATTGATTTTATTTACTATTTCAGTTAGAGGTTCTATTAGGGGTTTATAAGTACACTTCTGCTGTATTATTTTACGAGCCTGAATACCATCAAGAAGACAAACTGGAACTATTTCAACAACTGCTAACTGAACGCACCAAACTTGCCCTACGAATTAAGACACCTGCTGAACTAGATGATGAAATAGAATATTTAACACGACTCCACCAAAGTGCCGCTTGAGAAGCTACACCTGCCGATTCCAATCAGCACGTATAATCTAACAATATTACAAGGAACATCAAAGAACTAGTCATTGAAATTCACCCAGCAAGTAGATGGCAGAGAACCAGAAACGCTAATGACAAAACATACAACAGGCTCACCCACCGGCTTCAACTGAACTCAGAAACTCCAGAAATGAAACGTTTAATTATTACGTAACCCATTTATCGAGAGCTAACTGCTCAATATGGAGAACTACAAGGAAATTTAAAGGACCCAAAATTACGATTCCACCAATCAGAAAACCTGACAGAACCAAGCAAAGGTATTCGCAAAGCATCTTGCTTATGTTTTTACTACACCGCAGACAAATCTAAATGATAATCAAGAAGAAGTCAAAACCTTCCAACAAGCACCAATTCAAATGTCCTTACCGATCAAACCTTTCACCTCGGCCGAAGTTCAACAAGAACTCAAGTATGCAATATCCATAAATGCCAGGCTATGACCTAATAAGACAAATTCTCAGTCATCTACCCAGAAAAGCATTAGTACTGGTAACTACGATCTGCTACAGCATGTTACGGCTTTGCTACTTCCCCATCCAGTGGAAATATGCTGTAATCAAGACGATCGCGAAGTTCGGCAAACCACCCACAGAACCAACATCATACCGACCTATAAGTCTCCTTCCCCTCCTGTCTAAAATCTTCGAAAGACTACTACTAAAGAGAATAGAACAGACAGTCGACCTGCACCAAATCTTACCAGCATACCAATTCGGTTTTTGTACGCGACACTCGACTATGCAGCAAACCCACAGGATTGTTACCACAGTTATGGAAACACTCGAAACCAAGGCATTCAGCACTGCAGCATTTTTGGGCACCAAACAGGCCTTTGATACAGTTTGACATTCAGGATTAATATACAAAATTAAGACAGTCTTTTCTGGCCAAATTTACCTATCACTGAACTCCTACCCAAGTGACAGAAATTTTAACAGAATCAACCATTCATTCTCAAACTATCAATTCAGATCTGCTGGAGTACCACAAGCAAGTGTTTTGGGTCCCCTATTATATATAGTGTACGCTTCAGACGCTCCAACCACAGCACACACAGAAATCACCACCTTCGCCGATGACACAGCTATGCTGTCTATTAACAATTCATCTCTTACGACATCTGAAAACCTTCAAAACCACCTTAACCTCCTCCAGAAGTGGTACGGCAAGTGGAGAATTTCCGTCAACAATGACATTACGACCCATATCACCTTTACAATCAAGCAAAGTGCATGTCCACCGGCCATCATTAACTATGCAGTTATACCAGTCAAATCAGAGGTCAAATATTTAGGAATGCACGTTGACCAGAAACTCACCTGGAAGACTCACATAAAGGCAAAAAGAGAACATCTCGACCTCCATGTAAAGGAAATGAATTGGCTTCTTGGAAGGCGTTCGCAGTTACCCTCGAAAACAAAATTCTCATATGGAAAGCCATCCTGAAGACAATTTGGACGTATAGCATCCAACTATGGGGTTGCACCAAACCGTCAAACACTAAAATCTTGTAACATTTTCAATACAAGACTCTCCGCCTGATATCAAACGCCCCTTGGTATGTCACCAATCAAACTCTCCACGAATACCTCGGGTTCGCATATGTCTCCAGACAAATCCAAAGACTTGCAACTTCCTACCAACCCACGAACCAGCCGTATCAAAAGGTTTTCGTCGCCAATGGCCCCATGACCTCACACATCAGCCCAACCAGACATGAGCTTCCTATTTGGGAGTAACATCAATGGATGGACCTAGCCCAAGTCATCTACTTTATCATACGATTTGCTTATGGCTCACTTAGATTATATTGAGTAGATTGTGAATACAGGGTGTTCCAGTTTTTTGTAGCAGGACTTTAATAGTCGATAGAGCTTTCAAAATTAAGACAAAAAGTTCATATAAACATAGGTTTATCCCCCCTGAACTTTTTCATGCGACGCCTCTAACTCTTAAAAACCAAAAATTTAGATTGCCCATTTGATTTAGGAACTTTTTTGTCTTCTGCTTTTTTTTCGAAAAATTTTGAGATAAATTAGCTGCAATCCATGAACAGCTTCCAAATGGTAAGTAAAGCACGTCTGATGCTCCCGCAAAATATAGTGTCCTGAAAAGAACAATAAAAAAAAAGAATCAAATTATGTCAAAACACGTTTTATTTTAAATACGACTTTACATATTTTATTATGTTAATTTTTATTGCAAAAGTGATATTTTAAAATGCCATTTTTGCTTTCTAATCAAGAAATAGCGGATATCCATTTTATTTATGGCTTTGTAAAGTTCACTCCTGACTTATAATTTGTTGGTGAACTCTTACAAATACTGAAGGATTCGGAGCTCTTCTAAAAGGAAATCTTCGCCTATATTCACAGGCTGCTGCTGCTGCTGAACTTCGTTTTCCCAGCATATCCCATGCATGTTCTATGGGATTCAAGTCGAGAGATTGCGCCGGCCACGGAAATACTGCAATATTGTCCTCAAGTAAAAAATTTGTAACTGTTCCCGCAACGTGTGGGCGAGCTTTGTCTTGCATTAGTACAAATTGTCCCCCGATTTGTTCCGCCTGTGGTAGGATAACGGGTTGTAGAATTGTGTCCCGATATGCGTTTGCGGTTAAAAAGCCCTCAACAAAAAACGAGCTCAGTTCTACGGCCAATTCCAATTCCAGCCCAAACCATAACTGTTCTCCCTTGATACCGATCAACTTCCTGAACAGTTGTCAAACCATTTTCATTTCCAGGTCCCCTCCACACCCTTAGTCTTCATCCGGCCTCAAACCGAATTTGGATACATCTGTGAAGAGAACGTGAGCCCAGTCTTGTTTTTTCCAGTTGATGTGATCCTCGGCCCATTTTAATCTCCGTGCGCGGTTGCCACGTGAAATCACAGAAACTTTAACAGGACATCGAGAGTGGAGATCAACCTCATGCAACTTATTTCTTACAGTTTGACCACTGAGGACCAGTTGATGGACATTTTGGAGCGCAGTCTTTAGCTGGTTGGCCATAAGATGTCGGCTACGAAGACATTGGATTCGAAGAAATCTATCCTGTATAGCATTCGTTTTCCTGCTGGGGCCACAATGTCTTTCTTTTACATCACCAGTTTCTTGACAACGGTGCCACAGGCGTCCAATGCTACTTTTACAAGAATTTACAGCAGTCGTCACACCTCTAATAGTCATACCCCCTGTACCATGCCCCATGTCCTAACTAAACATCACGACTAAAATGCACTCTTTCTATCTCTATTGATTCTCAGAGACTATAAAACCCAACCTGTTTCTTAATTCAATACACATAAACAGAGTAATCTAAAATAACACAAACAATTTCCATACAAATGTCATTAACTGAACACAACCGTTTAACAAAAAGAAAAGAAACTTCGCCAACACGATCTAGAAATTGCCAGAATAAATCTCTATGTGCTATAATCACAAAACATTCTGATGTGTGTAGTTTCATTAAAACCGGTACACAGACACAGACACAGACACAGACACAGACACAGATACAGACACAGACACAGCCACAGACAGACACAGACACAGACACAGACACAGACACAGGCACACACACAGGCACAGACACAGACACAGACACAGACACAGACAGACACGGACACTGACACGGACACGGACACGGACACGGACACGGACCCGGACACGGACACGGACACAGCCACAGACACAGACACAGACACAGACACGGACACGGACACAGACACAGACGGAGACACGGATACGGACACGGACACAGATACAGACACACACAGACACAGACACAGACACAGACACAGATACAGATACAGACACAGACAGACACAGACACAGACACAGACACAAACACAGACACAGACACAGACACAGACACAGACACAGACACAGACACAGACACAGACACAGACACAGACACAGAGACAGACACAGATAGACACGGATACGGACACGGACACGGACACGACACAGACACAGACACAGACACGGACACAGACACAGACACGGATACGGACACAGACAAGACGACACGGACACGGACACGGACACAGATACAGAACACAGACACAGACACAGACACAGACACAGACACAGACACAGACACAGACACAGACACAGACACAGACACAGCACAGACACAGTCACAGAGACAGACACAGACACAGACACAGACACAGACAGACACACAGACACAGACACAGACACAGACAGACACAGACACAGACACAGACAGACACAGACACAGACACAGACACAGACACAGACACAGACACAGACAACAGAACAGACACAGACACAGACACAGACACAGACACAGACACAGACAGACAGACACAGACACAGACACAGACACAGACAGACACAGACACAGACACAGACACAGAACAGACACAGACAGACACAGACACAGACAGACAGACACAGACACAGACACAGACACGACAGACACAGACAGACACAGGACGACAGACACAGACAGACACGAACAGGACACAGACACAGACGGAGACACGGACACGGACACGGACACAGACACAGACACAGACACAGACACAGACAGACAGACACAGGCACAGACAAGACACAGACACAGACACGGACACAGACACAGACAGACACGGACAGAACAGACACAGACACAGACACAGACACAGACACAGACACAGACACAGACACAGACACAGACACAGACACAGACAGACACAGCACAGACACAGACACAGACAGACACAGACACAGACACAGACAGACACAGACAGACAGACACAGACACAGACACAGACACAGACACAGACACAGACACAGACACAGACACAGACACAGACAGACACAGACACAGACACAGACACAGACAAGACACAGAACAGACACAGACAAAGACAGACCAGATACAGACACAGACACAGACACACAGACACAGACACAGACACAGACACAGACACAGACACAGACACAGACACAGACACAGACACAGACACAGACACGACACAGACACAGACACAGACACAGACACAGACACAGACCAGACACACAGCACAGACAGACACAGACACAGCACAGACACAGACACAGACACAGACACAGACACGACACAGACGACACACAGACACAGACACAGGACACAGACACGAGCACAGACAGACACAGACAGACAGAGACAGGCACAGACAGACACAGACACAGGCACAGACAAGACACAGACACAGACACAGACACAACAGACACAGACACAGACACAGACAGACACAGACACAGACACAGACACAGACACAGACACAGACACAGACACAGACACAGACACAGACACAGACACAGACACGAGACACAGGCACAGCGCAGACACAGACACAGACACAGACACAGACACAGACACAGACACAGACAGACACAGACAGGCAGACACAGACACAGACACAGACACAGACAGACACAGACACGACACAGACACAGACACAGACACAGACAGACACAGACACAGACACAGACACAGACACAGACACAGACACAGACACAGCACAGACACAGGCACAGACACAGACACTGATACAGACACAGACAGCAGACACAGACACAGACACAGACACAGACACAGACACAGACACAGCACAGACACAGACACAGGCCAGACACAGACACAGACACAGCACAGACAGACACAGACACGGACACGAACGACACAGACACAACGGAGACACGGACACGACACGGACACAGAACAGACACAGACACAGACACAGACACAGACACAGACACAGACACAGACACAGACACAGACACAGACACAGACACAGACACAGACACAGACACAGACACAGGCACAGACAAGGCACAGACACAGACACAGACAGACAGCACAGACAGACACAGACAGACACAGACACAGACACAGACAGACACAGACACAGACACAGACACAGACACAGACACAGACACAGACACGACACAGACACAGACGACAGACACAGACACAGACACAGGCACAGATAAAGACACAGCCACAGACACAGACACAGACACAGACAAAGGCACATACAGACACAGACACAGACACAGACACAGACACAGACACAGACACAGACAGAACACAGACACAGACACAGACACAGACACAGACACAGACACAGACACAGAAACAGACACAGACACAGACACAGACACAGACAGACACAGACACAGACACAGACACAGACACAGACACAGACACAGTGCACAGACACAGACACAGACACAGACACAGACACATACACAGACACTGACAGCACAGATACAGACAAGACACAGACACAGACACAGACAGACAGACACAGACACAGACACAGACACAGACACAGACGAGACAGACACAGACACAGATACAGACTTAGACACAGGACAGGCACAGACACAGACACAGACACAGACACAGACACAGACACAGACACAGACACATACTCAGACACAGACACAGACAGACAGACAGACACAGACACAGACACAGACACAGACACAGACACAGACACAGACACAGACAGAACAGGCACAGACACAGACAGACAGACACAGGCAGCAGACACTAGACACAGACACAGACACAGACACAGACACAGACACAGACGAGACACAGACACAGGACACGACACAGACACAGACACAGCACAGACAGACACAGACACGGACACAGACACGGACACAGACACAGACAGACACGGACACGGACACGGACACAGATACAGACGACAGACACGACACAGACACAGACACAGACACAGACACAGACACAGACACAGACACAGACACAGACACAGACACAGACACAGACACAGCACGACAAAGGCACAGACACAGACACAGACACAGACACAGACACAGACAGACACAGACAGACACAGACAGACACAGACACAGACACAGACACAGACACAGACACATACACAGACACAGACACAGACACAGACACAGACACAGACACAGACACTGACACAGGCACAGGCACAGACACAGGCACAGATAAAGACACAGCACAGACACAGACACAGACAGACAAGGCACATACACAGACACAGACACAGACACAACACAGACACAGACACAGACACAGACCAGACACAGACACAGACACAGACACAGACACAGACACAGACACAGACACAGACACAGACACGACACAGACACAGACACAGACACAGACACAGACACAGACACAGACGCAGTCACAGACACAGACACAGACACAGACACAGACACAGACACAGACACAGGCACAGACACAGACACAGACACAGACACATGACACAGACACAGATACAGACAAAGACACAGACACAGACACAGACAGACAGACACAGACACAGAACAGACACAGACACAGACAGAGCACAGACACAGACACAGATACAGACAGACACAGACAGGCAGACACAGACACAGACACAGACACAGACATCAGACACAGACACAGACAACAGACACAGACACAGACACAGACACAGACACAGACACAGACACAGACACAGACACAGCCACAGACACAGGCACAGACACAGACAGACACAGACACAGACACAGACACAGACACAGACACAGACAGACACAGCACAGACACAGACACAGACACAGACACAGACACAGCACAGACACAGACACAGACACAGACACAGACACAGACACAGACAGACACAGACAGACACAGACACAGCACAACAACAGACACAGACACAGGCACTAGACACAGACACAGACACAGGCACAGACAAGACACAGACACGGACACGACACACAGACACAGACACAGACACGGAGACACAGGACACGGACACGGACACAGACACAGACACAGACACAGACACAGACACAGACACAGACACAGACACAGACACAGACACAGACACAGACACAGACACAGACACAGACACAGACACAGACACGACACGACAGACACAGACACAGACACAGCACAGACACAGACACACACAGACACAGAACAGACAGACACAGACACAGACGACAGACACAACACAGACACGACACAGACACAGACACAGACACAGACACAGACACAGACACAGACACAGACACAGACACAGACACAGACACAGACAGCACAGACACAGACACAGACACAGACACAGACAGACCAGAACAGCACAGACACAGGCACAGACACAGACACAGACACAGACACAGACACAGGCACAGACACAGACAGACAGACAGACACAGACACAACAGACACAGACAGACAGACACAGACACAGACACAGACACAGATACAGACACAGACACAGACACAGACACAGACACAGACACAGACACAGACACAGACACAGACACAGGACAGACACAGACACAGGACAGACACAGACAGACACAGACACAGACACAGACACAGACACAGACACAGACACAGACACAGAAACACAGACACAGACACAGACACAGACACGACACAGACACAGACACAGACACAGACACAGACACAGACACAGACAGACAGACACAGACAGCACAGACACAGACACAGACACAGACACAGACACAGACAGACTACAGACACAGACACACAGACACAGACACAGACACAGACACAGACACAGACACAGACACAGACAACAGACACAGCACAGACACGACACAGACACAGACAGACACAGACGGACACAGCACACACAGACGACACAGACACAGACACAGACACAGACACAGAACAGACACAGACACGACAGACGACAGACACACACGGACACAGACACGACACGACAACGACACGGACAGACACGACAGACACAGACACAGACACAGACACAGACACAGACACAGCACAGACACAGACACAGACACAGACACAGACACAGACACGACACAGACACAGACAGACACAGACGACAGACACAACACAGACACAGACACAGACACAGACACAGACACAGACACAGACACAGAAACACAGACACTGACACAGACACAGACACAGACACAGACACAGACACGACACGACACGACACAGACACAGACACAGACACAGACACAGACACAGACACAGACAGAAACGACACGGATACGGACACGACAAAGAACACGGACACGGACACAGAACAGACACGACACAGACACGAAACGACAGACACGGACACGACACAGACACAGACACAGACACAGACACAGACACGGACAGACACAGACACAGACACAGACACAGACACAGACACAGACACAGACACCTACAGACACAGACACAGACACAGACACAGACACGACACAGACACGACACGACGACACAGACACAGACACAGACACAGACAGACACAGAAAAAAAAAAAAAAAAAAAAAAAAAAAAAAAAAAAAAAAAAAAAAAAAAAAAAAAAAAAAAAAAAAAAAAAAAAAAAAAAAAAAAAAAAAAAAAAAAAAAAAAAAAAAAAAAAAAAAAAAAAAAAAAAAAAAAAAAAAAAAAAAAAAAAAAAAAAAAAAAAAAAAAAAAAAACACGACACGGACACAGACACAGACACGACACGGACACGACACGACACGGACACAGACAGACACAGACACAGGACACAGACACAGACACAGACACGACGGACACAGACAAAACGGACACGGACACGGACACAGAACAGACACGAACACGGACACAGGCACAGACACAACACAGACACGGACACAGACACAGACAGCACAGACACAGACACGAACAGAACAGACACAGACACAGACACAGACACAGACACAGACACAGACACAGACTACACGACACAGACGGAGACACAAGACAGACACAGGACACAGACACGGACACGGACACGGACACAGACACAGACACACGGACACAGACACGACAGACACAGACACAGACACAGACACAGACAGACACAGACCACAGACACAGACACAGACACAACAGACACAGACACAGACACAGACACAGAACAGACACAGACACAGACACAGACACAGAACACAGACACAGACACAGACAGACACAGACACAGACACAGACACAGACACAGACACAGAGACAGACAGAACAGACACAGACACAGACACAGACACGGACACGGACACGAGACACGGACACGACAAGGCACGGACACGGACACAGACACAGACACAGACACAGGGGGGGGGGGGAAAAAAAAAAAAAAAAAAAAACACGACACGACACAGACACAGACACAACACAGACACAGACACAGACACAGACAGACACAGACACAGACACAGACAGACACAGACACAGACAACAGACAGACACAGACACAGACACAGACACAGACACAGACACAGACACAGACACAGACACAGACACAGACACAGACACAGACACAGACACAGACACAGACACAGACAGACACAGACACACACACACACACAGAGACAGACACAGACACAGACACAGACACAGACTCAGACACAGACACAGACACAGACACAGACACAGACACAGACACAGACACAGACACAGACACAGACACAGACACAGACACAGACACAGACACAGACACAGACAGACACAGACACAGACACAGACACAGACACAGACACAGACACAGACAGACACAGACACAGGCACAGACAGACACAGGCACAGACATAGACACAGACACGGACACGAACAGACACAGACACAGACGAGACACGGACACGGACACAGACACAGACACAGACACAGACACAGACACAGACAGACACAGGCACAGACATAGACACAGACACGGACAGACACGGACACAGACACAGACGGAACACGGACACGGACACGGACACAGACGACAGACACAGACACAGACACAGACACAGACACAGACACAGACACAGACACAGACACAGACACAGACACAGACACAGACACGGACAAAGGACAGACACAGACACAGACTCAGACACAGACTCAGACAGACACAGACAGACACACAGAGACACAGACACAGACACAGACACAGACACAGACACAGACACAGACACAGACACAGACACAGACACAGACACAGACACAGACAGACAGACACAGACACAGACAGACACAGACACAGACACAGATAGACACAGACACAGACACAGGCAAAGGCACATACACAGATACAGACACAGACACAGACACAGAACAGACGCAGACACAGACACAGACGCAGACGCAGACAGACACAGACACAGACACAGACAACACGACACAGACACAGACACAGGACAGGCACAGACACAGACACAGACACAGGACACAGACACAGCACAGACACAGACACAGACACAGACACAGACACAGACACAGTCACAGACACAGACACAGACACAGACACAGGACGACAGCACAGACACAGACACAGACACAGACACATCCACAGACAGACACAGACACAGACAGACAGAGACAGACACAGACACAGACACAGACACAGATACAGATTGAGACACAGACACAGGCACGGACACAGACACAGACACAGACACAGACACAGACACAGACACAGACACAGACACAGACACAGACACAGACACAGACACAGACACAGCCACAGACACGGCACAGACACAGACACGAACAGACACAGACACAGGCACAGGCACAGACACAGACACAGCACTGACACAGACACAGACACAACAGACACAGCCACAGACACAGACAGGCCCAGACAGACACAGACACAGGCACAGACAAGACACAGACAGACACGAGACACGACACAGACACAGACGAGACACGGACACGGACACGGACACAGAACAGACACAGACACAGACACAGACACAGACACAGACACAGACGACACAGACACAGACACAGACACAGACACAGACAAAGGACACAGACACAGACACAGACACAGACACAGACAAGACAGACACAGACACAGACACAGAACAGACACAGACACAGACACAGCACAGACACAGACACAGACACAGACACAGACACAGACAGCACAGACACAGACACAGAACAGAACAGACACAAACACAGACACAGACACAGACACAGACACAGACACAGACAGACACAGACACAGACACAGACACAGAGACAGACACAGACACAGACACAGACACAGACGACACAGACACAGACACAGACACAGACACAGACACAGACACAGACACAGACACAGACACAGACACAGACACACAGATACAGACACAGACACAGACAGACACAGACACAGACACAGACACAGACACAGACACAGACACAGACACAGACACAGACAGACACAGACACAGGCACAGACAGACACAACAGACAGACACAGACACGGACACGACAGACACAGACACAGACAGACACAGACACGACACAGACACAGACACAGACACAGCCAGACACAGACACAGACACAGGCACAGACATAGACACAGACACGGACACGAACACGGACACAGACACAGACACGACACAGGACACGGACACAGACACAGACACAGACACAGACACAGACACAGACACAGACACAGACACAGACACAGACACAGACACAGACACAGACACAGACACACGACAAAGGCACAGACACAGACACAGACACAGACACAGACCAGACAGACACAGACAGACACAGACACAGACACAGACA
>JARFJB010001366.1:0-22750 GCA_036346205.1 Vesta saturnalis
TTCGTTTTAGTTCGATTGATCATTAAAGCGTGTTTTTTAGTTTTTTTAAACTATATTTATAAGCGTGTTAAAAACAAACTTTCATTTAAATTTCATAATCTTTTTCAAGGTAGGTATTTGAAGAAGCTCCTTCTCAGATGAAAATTAAATTTTGAAAACGATTTTTGAACAAAACAGATAAATTAATTAAAAAGTTAAAAGACTTGTTTTGATAATTTTAAAAAGACTGAAATTTGTTTATGTTTCGTTAAAAAATCGTCTTTGAAATTTAATTTTCATCTGCGAACGAGCTTTTTCAAATACCTTAAAAAAGGTTATGAAATATACGGAATACCCTAAAGCTTGATTTTTTTTGAATAATTCCTGCCTTTTACTGACCAATAGACCCCGATTCTTATTTTTATTATCAACTACTGGATGCGATCCCTTTTAAGTAAAGCTACAAATATTTTTACCTAATTTTATAAATAAAATTTTCTTAAAAATAGCAAAAGTTTGTTAGGTATTTTATAAAATTAAAATAAATTACTTATTTAAACATTGAGCATTCTAGAATAAATCTATGCATGATCTGACTAAATTGGATAAGAAAAATTGCCCTATTTTATACCATTTTAGATTTTGAAGCAAAATTGTGTAAAATGCAAGTGCTTATACTTTTTCAAATTTGAAAGGTATCAGGTGTGATAGGTTCGTTACTATTTTACTACTATTACAAAATTTATAAATATAAAAAACATATAAAACTGCTTAATCGTTCCCCTAGATCTTGAATGAGCATAAAAAAGTGCAGTACTTGTCTAATTTAACTAAGTCTATTGTAAGACAATTTCCTTATGATCTGCTTTGTTTTATTTCAGATATTTTGTGTATCTTCCAGAATGTCCGAGGGACGCAAAAAACTATCTGGTTGCGAATATAAAAAACGAAGGGTGGAAAAGGCAATGCAAAGGCAAAGACAAGCTGGCACTTTACTAAATTATTTACAGAGTACGCCGGGTAGTACCAATACAAATGACGACTCAAAATGTTCTACATCAAAGACAGCATTGAAAGACACTGACAACAGTGACAGCAGAGACTCACCTGAGAAAAATGAGGATCAACAAATGAACGATATACCTGAACTAATACTTGCAACTGACAGTGGCAGCCCTCCGTCGCCAAATGAGAGCACTATTGATACCAACGTGGCACCTACAGAAAGCGCTCAACAATTTTTAAGTACAGATCCAGTTCTCTGGCCAGCGATACTACCAGACGCCGAAAGAATCTTTTTGGTAAGGCAAGGTCTACCTAAACCATTGTACAATTATAGATTTCCATACGATGAGACTGATAGAAAATTTGGCCCTAATTATTATAAAAGAATTTTAAGTAATGGAGAGCAAATTTTAAGAGACTGGCTAGTGTACTTTGTCTAAAAAAATTGCGTATATTGCTTTTGCTGCAAAATTTTTGGCTGTGTACTTAGTTCCCTTTCAAAGGAGAGGTTTAAAAGTTGGAAGCATCTGAATCAAACTCTAAAAGACCACGAAATTTCTAAAAATCATATTCAGTCCCAAAAATCTCTTCTGGAACTGAACCTAAGATTAAAGTGTTGTAAAACTATAGATGCGGATTCCCAAAGACTTGTTAACGCTGAAATAAACCATTGGCAAGAAGTGCTTTTAAGAATCGTAGCAATCACTAAAATGCTTGGTAAAAGTTGTCTGGCTTTCCAAGGTACAAGCGACAAACTGTTTGAGCATAATAACGGTAACTTCTTAAAAATAGTTGAGCTGCTATCTGAATTTGATCCCGTCATGGAAGAACACGTACGTAGGTACTTAAAAAAGAAGAAACGAAAGCTCACTATCTTGGGAAAAATATTCAAAACGAGATGATAGACCTGTTGCATCAAAGTGTGAAATCTTATATTATTAATGAAATAAAAAAAGACAAATATTATTCGATAATTTTTGATTGCACTCCTGATATTTCTAAGGTGGAGCAAATGACTCTTGTAATCAGGTATGTTTCAATCAATAAAACTGATTCCAATCAGGATGAGGTTGAAATTAAAATTAAGGAAAGCTTTTTGGGTTTTCTTCCAGTTGAAAGGTCTACAGGAAAGCAAATGTTTGCAATTATAATTGCAGAACTTAATAATTTGGGTTTAAATTTACAGGATATATGAGGACAGGGATATGACAACGGGTCTAATATGCGGGGCGATAAATCAGGAGTGCAATCTAGGATTAAGAACCTAAATCCGCGAGCTTTCTACGTTCCATGTAGTAGTCACTCTCTCAATCTAGTAGTTAACGATATGGTAAAAGCATCTTTGGAAGGCGCTAATTTCTTTAATATGATTCAAAAAATATATGTATTTTTTTCAGCATTTACTTTTCGCTGGGCAATTCTTCTAAAACATGTCCAGGGTTTGACTTTAAAACCATTAAGTGATACTAGATGGGAGAGTAGGATAGAGGCTTTAAAGCCTTTAAGATTTTATATCGGAGGCGTATACGACGCCTTGCTAAGCATTTATGAGAATGAAGAAATTGATAATTTAATAAGGGACGAAGCCTCGGGTTTATTAAGTTGTATTAAACAATTTAAATTTTTGTGTTCAATAGTTCTTTGGTATAAAATTTTAAACTGTATTAATCCAATAAGCAAATTGCTGCAGACCCAAAGATTATGATCTAGCATCTGCACTTGATCTTTTGCAAAATTGCAAAAAGTTTTTTCAGGATCTTCGATCGGATAAATCTTTTAATGAAACTATTGTTGATGCGAGAGAACTGTCTGACGAAATTGACGTTGAAGCCAATTTTGAATCAACAATAGCACGACACCGCGTAAGAAGAAAAAAAAAAGGAATTTATCATACGAAGCTCGAGATGAACCGATCGAGAATCCTAGAGAAAATTATAAGGTAGATTTTTTTTTTATTTTACAATTGACCAGGCACTAAATGCAATAGATACTAGATTTAAACAACTTAGTCACCGTAGTAATTATTTTCAATTTTTATATAATATATATGATTTAAAGGGCATGTCTAAAGAAAATCTTTTAAAACATTGCAACGATCTAGAAAGTATTTTAACTCACGGTGATTCTGTTGATATTAATGGGGTAGAATTAGAAGAAGAAATTTGTGCAGTATCTGGGCTTATGGGCAAAAAAGAAAGCCCAAGCAGTGTTCTAAAATTAATAACAATGTTAAATTGTGCCCCAAACCTAAGTGTTTGCTTAAGAGTATTGCTGTGTATACCAATAAGTGTTGCAAGTGGAGAAAGAAGTTTTTCCAAATTAAAATTGATTAAGAATTTTTTACGTTCAACTACAACGCAAAATCGTCTTAATGGGTTGGCCATTTTAGCGATTGAGCATGAAATTGCTGATCAAGTTAACTTAAAAGATGTAATAAAAACATTTGCGGAAATCAAAGTTAGAAAGAAAAATTTCTTTTAGGTTACTTTATTTTATAGTTATATTTTGATAGAATCTAAAATTTCTCTGTTTGGTTATGCAATATTTTTTGTACTTTCTTAATAGAATATAAATATAGCAATAAAAATCCACCTTATATGTACCAGTACTTTTAAGTTTTGCCCTTTTTAAATGTTTATTATGTAATGTATTACATACATTTTTTTAAATAAATGATTTTAACATAATTTTTATTTTATTTAAAAAAAAACTGGCGGCAAATTGTATGTTTGTCCGGGGTGACATGAAGGCTAGAGCGGGCCCTGCTGAATCTGAACCTGTGTCTTTTAGGAAAAGTATAATTACGCAGGTCAATCATGGGTACCTCCATAAATGTAGGAAACGTAGTTAATAAACTTCGGCATAACATTGTTATTCGATATTTTTGAATAGGAACGCAGATCAAAAGACATTATGTAGTAGAATTTTTATAGTGCCAAACGTTTATTCCTGATGCATAGCTTGCATTTCATTGTAATTGAGAATAACTTGTCGCCGACGCATAAGGGAAGTAATTCAATAGACGATTGATTCTATTTTCTGTTATCTAACGATTATGACAGTTCACGATTGGGGAAAGATAACCATTATTGTTCCACCCAAAATTGGGTGGGATAAATAATGCGTCGATTGACCTTCAGTTTTTCTATAACAATAATCCTTTTAATGCATAGAAACTTTGTGTACAAAAATTCATGTAACAAGTTTCTCTACCTTACAACGTGAATACGTTCACTCGGCCTAACCTATAGTGCTCGACTCCCCTGCTTTCTCAGACAGCAGGATTTCCGGTAAACGCCAGTTTCGCGTGTACTATTTTCACCTTTATTTAATTTCTCATTCAAAAATAATTCGTTATACGGTCAAATATTTTCATTATATGTTTAAGTATCATTAATAACGAAATTATACAGCATATTAAAAATATCAATAGCGTAACATTTGAAAAATACACTTAAATGTTTCGTGTATAATTCCTTGTCCACACAATCTAACAGTAATGTTATTTATACGATATGGTACGGAATAGTGCCAAATGAACCTATAAATCCAAAATATCCTCACAGTATAATGCGTGACTAAAAATAGATTACTATTTACTTTACTTATTATATTCTCGTTTGCTGGTGAAAATTTGAAATTATATGGTCAGTGTTTAGGACTTTCATGGTGATTTAAGTTACCCGATGAACATGCTCCTGAGCACAGGCTTACTTTTAGTTTGCATAGCATTAGTCAATTATTTTGATAGTTTTCTAAAACAAATTAATTGTATGGATCAAACATGTAAATATAGAAATAATGGTACCATTAATTTATGGACAAAAGAAAATTCGTTAAACTAATCAAATTAAAAATGATAAATTAGTTGTCAGGTATAAACGGTTTTTAACTATGGATAGAGTCACTGGTTACAGTCGTTCAATCTGACGCCATTCTTAACAAAATCATTGTAACGATTTATTAATTAACAAGCATGGGATCGAAGCCATTTCCATTAGCTGAATGTACGGAAATTGCAATTCTTAACTATCACAGACACAGACACAGGCACACGAGCACAAGCACGAACACGAACACAAACATGAAAACGAAGACAAACACAAACACAAAAAAGTTAAATCAAACCAACCCATTAGAATTGAATTTTAAAACCTATAAGATATATAAGATGTTGGTAGAAGCTGTTTTCAAAATCAACATCTTAATCTTTTATCAAGTGTTTGCATCTAGAGGATATTGAAACAAGATGTAGACATTGACATCTAGAACACGCAAGGCAAAGGTATTTGCTATTCGTATATTTCTCGGAACAAAGGTTATAATAAATTTAAAAACGGTATCCGTCTTAATACCCTAAAAACGTTCAGATAGAGTAATCTAATCATCCTCATTTAATACGTTTTAACATGCTACTTCCCAGTATTTAAATTCAATCAATCAAAAATCTTAAATTGTTTTACTACAGGTAACATCTTAAATTTATTTCTATATTACTTGCCGATTTAAAAATTGAATTGTAATTAAAAATCTGTTTGTGAATTTGACCTGTACAGATTTTTTAATGCTATGTTATAATTACATACATGAATTTATCTACTCTAAGTGCATCAACACGCTTCAAACCTTTTAAAAACGTTAAGGAATTAGAGGCTGGGGTAGAATACAAGATATTCAATCTGAAAATCATATCAACAAAATAGTTTCTTAAGTCTGAGGACCATCGTATACAACAATTTAAACAATAGTTGAAGAGTAAAGCTGTTTCTATGCGTTCCTTAGGACCAATAGGGAAAACAACTAATTTAGTATTCATTTAGAAAAACGGTTTCATTATAATTTCTATGTTATGTTAGGTAATGATAGTGATGAGATTGGTTTAATAAACAAAATCATTTTTGTTCCGTGGTACTTGAGATTGATTTGATTGAGATTGATCTGATTGGTTTGATTGAGGTTGATCAGAGTACGAAGTCTGGACGGGGGCCTATGGACCAATCAGAAAGCAGGGGGCATGACCTAGTGCCAGATGAATTAAGATGAATCTCTCATTCACTTTCACTTTTAATTATGACGTCATGCTTAAGGACCTTAAAAGACTCTTAACACTGCCAAAAGAGACCAAATTACGGGGACGAGGACCATAAATACGTCATCAAGGGTTGAAAATGGCTCCTGAAAAGAAGTCGTCAATTAAGACACATTAAACGTTACTACGGTTGCCTACCCTCCAGAGGTTGCAGCTAAAAACTACACCGGGCACATGCGCGGGGATTTAACCTATTCTCCTTCCTTTCTACTAGTCAATGGAACTCTTATACTTGCATGTTAGATAAGTTTTCTTATTGATGGTTTTCTGCAGGTAATAAAGGCAAAAAAATCAGAAGAATACCTAGAGGACATTTTACTAATATTTTTAAAAGCCATCAACTTTACGGCAAAAAGTATACAGAATTTTATTAAACATAATTTAATCTTACGTAAGTTACACTTATTAAAATTTTGCGCATGAAACTAAATAAGCCTTAAACATTAATTTAATTAAAAAACCTGCGGTGTGAACGTAAAATCTAAAATTAATATAACCGCCGTTTTTATATATGAAAAATGATAAAGAATCGTTATTTATATTACAGTGCTTAATTTATTGGTTAGTTTGATTAACAATTGCAATTAAAAATTATAAAATTATATTATAGACAGAAAAGCTGGTCAGGTACGTTTCTATACGTTTTATTCATCATATTTTAGTAAGATGTTGTCTCTTTATCGTATATACCCTTTGCATAAAATAGACAAGGCTAGACCTTAGATATAATTAGGCTTACCATAATTTTTTTTCAAACCCGGAAAAAGTTGAGAATTTGTTCAAAACTCATAACACAGGCATCCGTACCCCTTCTGGGAAGGAGGTGTTAAAAATAACAATAGTTGGGGAGGAGGATGTTTTTGCTCCAAAATATACATAACTGAAAGAAAAAAATCAGGGAATTCTTTATTTTCAAGTCAAATTATAAATCATATTTGTGCACATTTCATATGATTTTTTATGTATGAACGACCGCCATGAGCCACCGAAACATCTGACGAGCATTGTTCACATTTTACTTTGTCAATGTGTCCACAAACTTTTTTCAAAAACGGATAATCTTTTTTGTAATTCGTCTGTAAACATACAGTTCCTTTTTGGCATTTTAGGAGGCTAATATTATTATTCTAATTAAAATTTAAATTATCTATTAATTATTTACTTATAATTTATAATGTAATTGCAAAAAAAAAACAAAACATACAAAACTTCGAGTTAGAACTCGACTTCACTCTACAATACGCCATAATTAACTAACTGACGATATTATCGGTGCCGATCTCAACTCGCTCTCAACTATCAGTAACAAACCCGGATAGTGGCGCGCGTGATATTTTTATTTTTATCTATTTGTAACACGTGTATATCGGCCATTTTCATCAAGTAACCGAGACAAAATGACAAACTGGCCGGGACGTCGGAATCATACCTTCAAACCGGTACGGTCCCGGTCAAAACGAGACGTCTGGTAAGCCTAGATACTATAACCACTAATACTAGAAGAAATACAGAGTATTTTGTTAACGTATTATGGCAGACTTTATAGTTTAAAATGAAATCATCAACTGTAAAGATTCCATTAAGTCTAAATGATGAAATAATAAAATTATTTTTAGTTGCTAATTTACATGTGATTAACAAATGCTTTATTAAAGAGTTATGCATCTATGCAGCATCTATAGACGGGTCCTAACAACTTAATGTTCAATGCTGCACTGGAGTGCGGGTAAATAATGTTATATGACGAAGACAGAAACAAATTTGTTGTATATAACTTCGCGGGTAATGAACTACACTGTACGTTAAAACGTGGATTCAATTTAAGTATATGCGTTCGAAGGAGATGCAAATGTGCATCGGCACGTCTTTACATAAATGACAAATATCGACTTAAAATCCTTTACACAGCGGTATTTCAAATTTTTTTACTTACATCGTTTTTAAAATGTTACAAACTTAACTAGACTCATATTACGACCATAATTGTAGTAACAGATCTTTTTAAAAACTAATGTGTAAGTAATTAGATCTTCCCTGAGGATGGACCCCATTCAGGATTCGAAACATTGGACTTAGAATGTTTTTCCTAATTTTTAGAAGTAACTTTAATAGGCGGATTTCATTGAAAAACACCACTGACAGAAATTGTCAAATGTGATAATTCTGTTGAACTGCAAATTAATTCATGCTAATTTGAATTGTATGCTATAATGTTGACTTTACAACAAAGAATTTATCTAATTCAATGTTACGGAACTCGGGAAGAGTGCTACCGAGTTGTTATCAGAAAATTCAACCAAAAATACTCGGAGGTTTCCATTTCGAATGCCGGAGCAAAAAACTTGGTAACTAAATTCCTTCAAACAGGCTCGGTTTTAAACCTAAAGAAGCCAAAGAAGTTGTTCGATGAAGAAGATGCTGCTACTGTTCTCGCCGTTCATTCCGCAACAGAAGTTCCAAGGTTGTCTTTAAGAAGGAGGGCACTACGAATTGTAAATTGTAAATCCCATTTACAAAGAATCTTCAAGGAGAACAAAATTTTATCATTTAAGCCGCAATTTAGGCAAACTTTAGAGAACGGTGATGAAGCCAAACGTCTGGATTTTTGTTTGAAAATGGGCAATAGAGTTTTGGAAGATTCAAATTTTCATAAACGAATAATGTTCTCCGATGAATCGACCTTTTCAAGTAACGGCGTCGTTTCCTCCCAACATTTCCGTTACTGAAGTAGGACGAAATATTGGCGCATATTTTTTTGATCAAAATTTAAACCGTTACTCATATTTGGAAATGTTGCAAAATTTTTTAACTGATAAACTGGATGAATTGCCATTGAACTACCAAATTGAAATGTTCTTCCAGCACGATTGGTGCCCTGCTCATTATGCCGGTACTGTTCGCCAGTGGCTCAATACAGAGTTCCATGATAACTGGATAGGAAGAGATGGTCCCATTTTATGGCCGCCGAGAAGTCCTGATCTTACAATAATGGACTTTTATCTGTGGGGTCGTTTAAAACAAATTGTGTACAGTGAGCCATTAGACAATGATGAAGAGCAATTGAAAAATAGGATACGGAATGCTGTTCAGTCCCTTTCAATCTAAGAAATACGGCGCAGTTTCAATGAATTCAGAGCTCGCATTGAAATCTGTGCGGAAAAAGGAGGAGCATTATTCGAATAAAGAATTAATAGTTCAGTTTTTTGAGAATTTCATTTCATTTTACCATCAACTGTTAAATTTATTAATTAAAACTTGTGAGACCAATTTGATTTTCCTTTGAAACAAATCAATTTACTTCAAAAAATTACGAAAAGCTCGAATTTTTCAAGAAAAATGATATTATATATATATATATATATATATATATATATATATATATATATATATATATATATAATAAGAAAAGTTTAGGCAGCAGCAAGTTTCTAGTTTAAAATAAAGAAACGATCCTTTGTTCAAAGGGAAGCTTTTAAATTTATTACCTTTGTCAACCAATCTACAAGAAGTTATCGTTAATAATACATATCATTAAAATAACATAGTAACTTACGATCGTGGATACAGTTAAAAACATTGAAGCAGCATTGAAAGAAGATATTTCAATTTATATTTGAATTAGATGTCAAAATCAATTTTTGCACTTTGACAAAAAAAAATTATTATCATAGTTATAGGAAAAACAAGGAAAATGGTTATGATAATCAATGTATAATCCTGTTAATAGTTTCATATAACTTTTAAGTTTATTAAGATAAATATGTAAAAATAATATTTTATCGTTTAAATTTCATGTTTTACTTATTCATTACATAATCTTACAGATAGACATTATCTACATAACTTTCTTTTGATTAATATATTAGAGTTACAAGAAAGACTGCACTTTTAGTCAAATCATTTTACATAGATGTACATGTAAAATTATACAAATTCAAACATCTAGATATAGACTACATCACGTGCTGAGTAATAAATTAAAAGAGTTATACTTTAGTCAGTAATGCCATAAGACTGATTTACAGATAAACAAAGTTATATATAAATCCCTTGTAGTAATTGTAACCAATCATTATCGCTGACTTAAGGAATCTTAGTATACTTACATAAGCAGTGATATAAGAGTTCAGAAAATATTATCTTTTCACAACACGTACATTCCACTGGAAGCCCTGATTTCGACAAAGTGCAAGTCTTTACCTTGAATCAAATTTACTCAAAAATTTTTAGAAATGCCCAATGCTTACAGACTATGTAATGAATAAGAGAAGTGACACTCAAAATTTAAACATAATTTATTCTAACATACTTTATCTAGATAAACACAGAAATCATAGGATGAACTATTAACGGATTAACCCTTCGTGGCAGAAGGGGATTTATTTTGTGTGGATTTTACCATTTTGTTTAGTGTAAAAGAGTTATCACGAATAACTATTTGGTATTAATCTCCAGAATGTCCCACATAGAAGTAAGAGTCCTATGTAATAATAGACATTCAAATAATCTTAAACAATCCTATTCATAACACTTTTACACTTACCACACAATCACATTCAACATATTAATCTACTTATACATTGATTTCATAACCATTTTCCTTGTTTTTCCTATAACTATGACAATAATTTTTTTTGTCAAAGTCCAAAAATTGATTTTGACATCTAATTCAAATATAAATTGAAATATCTTCTTTCAATGCTGCTTCAATGTTTTTAACTGTATCCACGATCGAAAGTTACTATGTTATTTTAATTTATATGTATTATTAACGCATAACTTCTTGTAGATTGGTTGACAAAGGTAATAAATTTATCGAAAGCTTCCCTTTGAACAAAGGATCGTTTCTTTATTTTAAACTAGCACAACCTTGGTTGCTACACTAAACTTTTCTTATTGTTTTTTAACTTAATCAGCCACGATTAACAACCTTGATTATATTATATATATATATATATATATATATATATATATATATATATATATATATATATATATATATATATATATATATATATATATATATATATATATATATATATATATATATATATATATATATATATATATGTTTGTAATCGATGCAAATATTTAAAGGGATAATAGAATACGTGATTTTGAGTCGATTTAAGCAAACATACCTATATACCAAGTGTTACCGTTTTTGAGATAATGCCACTTTTAATATTTCTAGATTTTACCGTGCTTTTCTGCAAATATCGAAGTGTACAAGAGTAACAAGCCGTCTTATCGCAAACTTATCTAAGTTTTTTTATTCCTTATTAAGTGATTGTTCATATTATTTTATCAGAAAAGCCTGAAATGTCTTTGGTTCTTGCCTAGAACTTCTTAAACATGAAAGCTTTAATTTGTGAAAAAGCAATCACTAAAATTCAAACGTGGATTTAGTCTAAAATCTTTCGTTAATTTTTTTTCCAATTTCAGTAAAACTTCCTTGGACAATGGTCTTTAAGATAACATGAATAGATTTACAAAAAAATGTTTACAAATTGGAAAAATTGAATTTAATTAGCAAAGTACCCCCTAGGCGCATTCGCCAAAACGTAAAATAGCCCTTCATTATTTAGTTTAGATAGTTTAAAAAAAGCAGATTTTTAGAAAATGTCCGATTTATTAAAACATTAATAGTATTATTATTGGTGTAAAAAATTAGATCCACCGTTTCGAATACAATTTCGAGCCCGTTTTAGTTCTGCACGAGGCAAACATCATTGTGAACCACAATTCTATCCCTTACTTTTAGTGGTACGATATTCAAAATTTTGATAAGGTATTTATACTATACTGATGTGTAATGGAAAGAATGCTGGTTTGCAGTATCTTTTTATCTCTTTCATACATGAACAAAATGTTCGCATATTCTTCGTTAGGAAATGATGCCATAATAACTACAACTTTCTATTAAAAATAAATCATGGAAAGCCAAGTACAACACAAATGAATAATTGCAATTTTTATGTCATTTTTGACAATAATGAATAGTCAATTCAATCATTAATCCTTTATTAGTTCTAAAGGATTCGCAAGAAATAAATTACGTAAATAATAGATAATAACTATACAAATGACATTCGTAAATTCTTGTCAAATTGTACTTATTATGGCACCATTTTCTAACGAAGAATATGCGAACATTTTGTTTATGTATGGAAAAGCTAACGGTAATGCATCGGAAGCTCAAAGGCTATATCAGGAAATATATCCAGATAGGCGACTTCCTGATACCCGGGTATTTTCTAATGCATATCGCCATGTACGCGAACATGGAAATTTGTCTCATCGTGAACCTGGAAGTAATAATTATCCATACGCGGTCCATGTTGATGAGCAAATTTTGGTAGTTTTTAATGCTGATTCCACAAGGAGTATCAGAGAGGTAGCGCAGCAACTAAACTTGTCTGTTTGGAAAGTTTGGACCGTTCTTAAAAATGCGAACCAACATCCTTTCCATTACACATCAGTACAGGCTTTAGAAGACAGAGATCCTCTACAGAGGTTGAATTTTTGTCGATTTCTTTTAAACGCAGACATCGAAGATGGACTCTTTCTGAAAAGTATACTGTGGACAGACGAATCACAATTTACATGGGAGGGAACTACTAATTTCCATAATTTGCATTTCTGGGCAAACAGTCATGAAAATCCCCGCATGAAAAAACCATCACGGTTTCAGTACAAATTTAGTGTGAACGTTTGGAATTATTGGCAAAACATTAGTTGGACCTTTCGTTTTACCGAACACTTTAAATGGTCAGAATTATTTGCAGTTTTTAAGAGATAATGTTATCGATATTTTGGATGACGTACTACTAAATGTAAGGGATAGAATTGTGTTTCAAAGCAATGGATGCCCCGCGTACAATACCGTAGCAGTAAGGAATTTTTGAACAGAATTTCCTAATCGTTGGATACAAGAAATGGTCCAATATTATGGCCACTAGGTCACCTGACCTAACCTCGTTGATTATTATGTTTAAGAGCAAAACAATTAGTTTACAAAGTCGAAATTCTTAATCGGGAACACTTAATCGAAAGAATAAACGACGCTTTCATTCAAATGAAGAGAGAGATTAATTTAAGTATTACAACGAGGGAAATAAGGAAACGGGCTCGAAATTGTATTCGAAACGGTGGATCTCATTTTGAACACCAATAATAATACTATTAATGTTTTAATAAAAATTTAATAAAAATCTGCTTTCTTTGAACTATCTAAACTAAGTAATGAAGGGCTATTTCACGTTGTGGCGAATGCCCCTAGGGGGTACTTTGGTAATTAGATTAAATGTTTCCAATTTGTAAACATTTTTTTGTAAATCTATTCATGCTATCTTAAAGACTATTGCCCAAGGAAGTTTTACAGAAATTGGAAAAAAAATTAACGAAACATTTTAGACTAAATCTACGTTTGAATTTTAGTGATTGCTTTTTCACAAATTAAAACTTTCATGTTTAAGAAGTTCTAGGCAAGAACCAAAGACATTTTCTGATAAAATAATATGAACAATCACTTAATAAGGAATAGATAGATAGACTTTATTGACGGATAACTGTACAGTTGTGGTCAAGTAAAATTCATACAGTGCAAAAAGAATATCACATATGTAGTCACTAATATTAGGAATTAAAATGAAAATATAACGTAGTAACAACATTCACACATACACAATAAGCGACACAGCCACACCGTATCAGTAATCAAGGATTGTAACCTTAATTTTAGTAATACTACTAACAATTTGAGTTAATGGTGATTAGATCCTAAAAACTCGCCACGTTATAAAATACACTTTATTTAAAATATTTTTATTGCAGGCGAAATTCACGGTGTGATGATATAGATCTCATTTCTAGCGGTAAATGATTATATAGAATTGGAGCTATATGCAAAAATGCTTTACTAAAATATTTATTCTTACTCGAAATGCCTCTTGCCTCTTATGCTATCCTTTTGCCTTGTATCATAGCCGTGGTACTCGCCATTAAAGTGAAAAAGGTTCAGGTTTTTTTTTAACGTAGAGTAAGCTTTGGAAAATGAGCATATTAATAACCGTTGCGATATTCAAGTCCAGAAACTCAGAACGACACGACGCCCTGTTTGGTAAATTTGCTATTATTCTTATTGCACTTTATTGTATTTTAAGTACATCGTTCGCGTATGAAGTATATCCCAAAAGTATTAATCCGTAACTTATATGTGACGGTGACTGTGAATAAAAAAAACTTTGTATAAGTTTCCGATAAGACGGCTTGTTACTCTTGTACTCTTCGATATTTGCAGGGAAGTACGGTAAAATCAAGAAATATTAAAAGTGGCATTATCTCAAAAACGGTAACACTTGGTATATAGGCATGTTTGCTTAAATCGACTCAAATTCACGTATTCTATCATTTAAATATTTGCATCGATGTAAGACACACTATATATATATATATATATATATATATATATATATATATATATATATTAATTGTTTCGTTCTTGGGTATTATAACACCTGACGGAGAACAACAGTTTTGTTCGAGTAGAACGAGCAACAAAGAAGACTTGAGAATGGCCAGTGAGATATGGTCGAAACGTCGTCGAGGAGGAGGAAGAAAAACGTGGGATAATACCCGGAAGAACGGAATATCATACCAAACCCGAAGAAACATAAAATTAAACATATATATTTGTACACAGAAAAAAGTATTCCTGTTAAAAATATTGAAATTCGAAGGTTTTTTGGTTTCGAAAAGCGTTTTAAATTTAAAATTTACACAACTTCACAAAATTCAAAAACAAATTTAATTTTAAAATATGCATAAATGCTTTCATTATGAGTTGACGATATAAACTTATAAGTTTGTAAAAGTACTTAAACAATTAAAAACGAATTACAGGGGAAATAAAATTACAATACGATTTGTATTACAACTTTCTCTATATAAATTGTATATTTATATTTTATGCAGGTGATCCGGCTCATCAGAAATTGTTTTTCAATAAAAAATCGTTATTAATTTTATTAAATACATAAATAAAAAGTTTACTCTGAGTAGGATTTGAACCTCAGACCTGTACTTTGCTAGAGTACCGCACTAATCAACTGTAATATCGAGATACAAGCCCCAATTGATGTAAATTTTGTCTTTATGTATGTAGAACTGCTGTTTTTTAATTGTTTAGGTACTTTTAGGAACTTAATTGTTTATATCATCATAATGAATTTATTTATGAATATTTTAAATAAATGAGAATTCAATTTAATTTAGTTTGTAACATTCTAACGACAATATGAGTAAAAAAAATTGAAGTACCGCTGTGTAAATGATTTTAAGTCGATATTTGCCATTTATGTAAAGACATGCCGATGTACATTTGCATCTTCTTCTAACGCATGTACTTAAATTGAACCTATGTTTTAACGTAAAGTGTAGGTTTTAGTGCACCACCCGTGGCATTATCACAACAAATTTCTTTCCGTCCTCGTCATTTAACATGTGTAAAAACGACATAGTTGCTTGTTCGACCGCAGTGCTTGAATAAAAGCGGTAATCCGTTATCGGAGTTTTCTCATAATTTCAACTATAACATCTAATCGCTATTACTGCAATATCAATATCACTTACAGTGCATTTTAATTTTTGTTCTTGTCAAGCACTAATTGTCTTTTGTTACTTGACTCTTAACGATATAAACTGCCTGCGTATTTTCTTTTCCATAATTACATCAAAATCGCCACAGTAAACAAGTTACAATTAACTACAAATTCAAATTGAATTAATTTTAAAAAATAATTTAACTAGTTAAACAAGAAATGAATTTATAATGACTTTAGGGTGGCGTTTAACCATTGTAAAGAAATAATTCAATTAAAAATTCTAATTTTAATTAAAATAATGATAGCATTGAATATTCCTTGCCTACGTTACAGAGGTTATAAAGGCATTTAACGTGATAAATCCTTGTCACTGTAGTTGTTATTAAGTAATACATAATTAATCTTACGCTAAACTAACAACAGTCTCCTAAAGATCTTACAACAATTTGTAATTGTCAATTAAAGCTTGACATCTTACTGTAATATTTGATATATTAGTATTTAACAAAATTTTGTTAAGGACAATTAAGATCTTAAAAGCTTTGTAATAAACTATACATTTCAGGATACTATTTTGGAAGTTACTGTTTTACTGAAATGAGTATTGAAATACATAGATAAGACATAACCCATAAATGACTGATAGTACAGTGTCTTGTTTCTAACTTTATGTTTTGTTTATCCATTACAAAATCTACTAGAGTTCGTCTGCTTTGCTTGTTGCAGTTCCATACATGTGCCATATTGACAAGCTTAGGTCACCTTTTTCTTTAATGACATACCTTTAATTGATTGGTATGTACTTATTAATTTCTGTAATTTGGACTCATTCTGAGGATAATACAGTAGCAAGTGAAAATTAACATACGTATTAGGGTATTAAATTACCACACGAACAGTTATCTTGATTAATTTACAATAAACGTTGCATCAGTTAGTAAAGCACATCGATTTTGGTACCTATCCTTAAATGAATACATTTGCAAACTTTTCAACCAACGTGTAAGTCATTTGAGCAATGAGTTGTCAGTGTCGTGACTAAATAAAAACTCGTAAAAACAAACAAAACCTGAAGTTTTTATTTAAAATAATATTTATTCCAAAAAGTACGTAAAGTCGTTCTCTGACAAGCGATTGTCGTTGGCTGAACCATGTGAAGCGGAATACGCGAATAGTGTGGGAAAGTGATTTTCAATAGAAGATATGTAATTAAAAGCAAAGCAACATTGCAAATACGTAATGTCCGTTGATTTACTATGTATGTTAATATTGCCACGTGTTGATGAAATTAGTGCATTTTCTAATATAATCATTCCATAGTAGAAAAACTGTAGGTATCCAGTTTAACTATGCATAGTTAATATTTTATTAGAACACGGTTTATTTGTAATTTGTAATGTAAGGATTGTTTTTGAAAGCGTGTGTGAGAATTTACTATGAGTTTGATTGATTAAAGAGCTATTAAATTGTGGTTAATGATTTAAGCGTTGATGTATATTTTTTTACGGAAGACCGACGATAAGAATTGTTTTTTTCTTTGACCGTTATAGAGTCGATTGAATTTATGGTTAAAGTGTCCATGCACTGTCACAACTTGCTTTAGTGGAGTTACTAGTTAACCTGTCGCCTTTGAAAGGATCTGGTTTTGGTAACGAGAAATTAGGTACTGTTGGCGTGATTTGCCTTTGATCGTGTTGTCATCTTTGACAGATTGAATTAGTTGATTAAATGTGGTTTGCGTGTGTGATAATAGTATATTTGTAATTTGATTTGGAACTGTAATTACATTTACCTCTGGGTGGAATGTATTTGGTAGTAGCGACTTTTTTGAAATCGACTGTTACCTCATTTTACAACGTTTGACAAAGTTTAAGGTGCAAGCAATGTGTGAAGTGTGTGAGGTGGGTGTGTAGTGTGTGAGTGTGTGAGTGTGTGAGGTGTAGTGTGAGTGTGTGAGTGTGTGAGTGTGTGAGTGTGTGGGTGTGTGAGGTGTGTGTGGGTGTGTGAGTGTGTTGGGAGTGTGTGAGTGTGTGGTGTGGTGAGTGTGTGGGTGTGTGTGTGTGATGTGTGGGTGTGGGTTGGGTGTGGGTGTGTGGAGTGTGGGTGGAGTGTGGTGTGTGGTGTGTGAGTGTGTGGTGTGTGTGAGTGGTGTGTGGTGTGGAGTTGGGTGAGTGTGGGTGTGTGAGTGTGTGGGTGGTGTGTGGGTGTGGGTGTGTGTGTGAGTGGAGTGTGTGGTGTGTGGTGTGTGTGTGGGGTGTGTGGGTGTGTGGGGTGTGTGAGTGTGTGGTGTGGAGGTGGAGTGTGGAGTGTGTGGGTGGGGAGTGTGGGGTGGTGTGTGGTGTGTGTGTGTGTGTGGTGTGTGTGTGGGTGTGGGGGTGGGTGTGGTGTGTGGGTGTGGGTGTGTGGTGTGTGGGTGTGTGGTGTGTGAGGGGTGTGTGGTGTGGTGGGTGGGGGGTGTGGGTGTGTGAGTGTGTGTGTGGGGTGTGAGTGTGGTGGTGGGTGTGTGTGTGTGTGAGTGTGTGGGTGTGGTGGTGTGGGTGTGTGGGTGTGTGGTGTGGTGTGTGGGTGTGGGTGTGGTGGGGTGTGTGGTGTGGTGTGTGGTGTGGGTGGGTGGGTGGTGGTGTGTGGGTGTGTGGGTGTGGGTGGGGTGTGAGTGTGTGGTGGTGGTGTGAGGGTGGGTGTGAGTGTGGTGTGTGGTGTGTGTGGGTGTGTGGTGTGTGAGGTGTGGGTGTGAGTGGGGTGGGGGTGTGTGGGTGTGAGGTGTGGTGTGGGTGTGTGAGGTGTGGTGTGGTGTGGGGTGTGGGTGTGTGGTGTGGGTGTGTGAGGTGTGTGGTGTGGTGTGGGTGTGTGGTGGGTGTGTGGTGTGAGGTGTGGGTGTGGGTGAGTGGGTGGGGTGTGTGGGGTGTGGGGTGGGTGGTGTGGGTGTGTGGGTGTGGGTGTGTGGGTGTGTGTGTGTGAGTGTGTGGAGTGTGTGGGTGGGGTGTGGTGTGAGGTGGGGGTGTGGGTGTGGGTGTGTGAGTGTGTGGGTGTGGGTGTGTGGAGTGTGGGGTGTGGGGTGTGGGTGTGTGAGGTGTGGTGGTGGTGGGAGTGTGTGGTGTGTGAGTGTGGGTGTGGGTGGGTGTGTGGAGTGTGTGGGGTGGTGTGAGGTGTGTGGTGTGGTGTGGTGGGTGTGTGAGTGTGTGGTGTGGTGGTGTGTGGGTGTGGGTGGGTGTGGTGTGGTGTGTGGTGTGTGTGTGTGTGTGAGGTGTGGAGGTGTGGAGTGTGTGGTGTGTGAGTGTGTGGGTGTGTGGGTGTGTGGTGTGTGAGTGTGGTGTGTGTGGGGTGTGGGAGTGTGGTGGAGTGTGTGAGGTGTGGTGTGGTGGGGTGTGTGGTGTGTGGTGTGTGGGTGTGGTGTGGTGTGGGTGTGTGAGGTGTGTGGGGGTGGTGGTGGTGGGTGTGGGGTGTGGGGTGTGGTGTGTGTGGAGGTGTGAGTGTGTGTGGTGGGTGTGGGGTGGTGTGGTGGGTGTGGTGTGTGGGGTGTGGTGTGTGGGTGGGGTGTGGGTGTGTGGTGTGTGGGGTGTGGGTGGGTGTGTGGGTGTGTGGGTGTGTGGTGTGGTGGAGGTGTGGTGTGTGGGTGGTGTGGTGTGGGTGGGTGGGGTGTGGTGTGTGTGGAGTGTGTGGTGTGTGTGGTGGAGGTGTGGGTGTGGGGTGTGTGGTGTGTGGGTGTGGGTGTGGGTGTGTGTGGTGTGGGTGTGAGGTGTGGGTGAGTGTGTGAGGTGTGGTGTGTGGTGGGTGGAGTGTGGGTGTGAGGTGGATGTGTGAGGTGTGGTGTGAGGTGTGAGGTGTGAGGTGTGGGGTGGGTGTGTGGTGTGTGGTGTGGGTGTGTGGGTGTGTGGAGTGTGGGTGTGTGGTGTGGAGTGGTGGTGTGTGGGTGTGTGGTGTGTGGTGTGAGTGTGTGGTGTGGGTGTGGGTGTGAGGTGTGAGTGTGAGTGGGTGTGGTGGTGTGTGGGTGGTGGGGGTGTGTGGTGTGTGGGTGGGTGTGAGTGTGGTGTGTGGGTGTGTGTGGGTGTGGGTGTGGTGTGGGTGGGTGTGGTGTGGGTGTGTGGGTGTGTGGTGTGTGGGTGGTGGGTGTGTGGTGTGTGGTGTGAGTGTGGGTGTGTGAGGTGGGTGTGTGGGTGTGGTGAGTGTGTGGGGTGTGAGTGGGGTGGGGTGGAGTGTGTGTGGGTGTGGGGTGTGGTGGAGGTGGGGTGTGTGAGTGTGGGTGTGTGGTGGGTGTGAGTGGGTGTGGGTGTGTGAGTGTGTGGGGTGTGGTGTGTGAGTGTGTGAGGTGTGAGTGTGTGGGTGGTGTGTGGGTGGGTGTGTGAGGTGTGTGGTGTGTGAGTGTGTGGGGTGTGGTGTGTGGAGGTGTGGAGTGTGTGAGGTGTGTGGTGTGTGAGGTGGGGAGTGAGTGTGAGGTGTGGTGTGTGGTGTGTGTGTGGTGTGGTGTGTGAGTGTGGTGGGAGTGTGGTGTGTGGGTGTGTGTGTGTGGTGTGAGGTGTGGTGAGGTGTGTGAGTGTGTGAGTGTGGGTGTGGGTGTGTGAGGTGTGTGAGTGTGGGTGTGGGTGTGGTGTGTGGGTGTGGGTGTGGTGTGGGTGGAGTGTGTGAGTGTGTGAGTGTGGTGGTGTGGTGGTGTGTGAGTGTGTGAGTGTGTGGTGTGGTGGGTGTGTGGGTGTGTGGGTGTGTGGTGTGGTGGTGTGATGTGGGTGTGGGTGGTGGTGGTGGGGTGTGTGGGTGTGTGGTGTGTGTGGAGTGGTGGTGTGGGTGTGGTGGTGGGTGTGTGGGTGTGGGTGTGGTGTGGTGTGTGGTGTGTGGGTGGGGTGTGTGGTGTGGAGTGTGTGGGGTGTGGGTGTGTGGGTGTGGGTGGTGGTGTGAGTGTGTGGGTGTGTGAGGTGTGTGGGTGTGTGGGTGTGGAGTGTGGGTGTGTGAGTGTGGGTGGTGTGTGGTGTGTGTGTGTGTGGTGTGTGGGTGTGTGGTGGGTGGTGGAGTGTGGTGGTGGTGTGTGGTGTGTGTGGGTGTGGTGTGTGGTGTGTGGTGTGTGGTGTGTGAGGTGTGAGGTGGTGTGAGTGTGGTGTGGGGTGTGGTGGTGTGGGTGTGTGAGGGTGTGTGGTGGGGTGTGTGGTGTGGGTGTGTGTGGGTGTGTGAGGTGTGAGTGTGTGGGTGTGTGAGGTGTGAGGTGTGGTGGGTGTGGTGTGGGTGGTGTGTGGGTGTGAGTGTGTGGGGTGTGGGTGGGTGTGGGGGTGTGGTGTGAGTGGGGTGTGTGGGTGTGTGGTGTGGTGTGTGAGGTGTGAGGTGTGTGGGTGTGGTGGTGTGTGGGTGTGTGGGTGTGGTGTGGGGTGTGGGTGTGTGTGGGGTGGTGGTGGGTGTGTGGTGTGTGTGGGTGTGTGTGTGGAGGTGTGGGGTGTGTGGTGTGTGAGGTGTGGGTGAGGTGTGTGAGTGTGGGGTGTGGTGTGGTGTGGGTGTGTGAGGTGTGTGGTGTGTGTGGTGTGGGTGTGGGTGTGTGGTGTGGTGTGTGGAGTGTGGTGGTGAGTGTGTGGTGTGGAGGTGTGGGTGTGTGGGTGTGGGGTGTGGAGTGTGTGAGTGTGTGGTGTGAGTGTGGGTGGTGTGTGAGTGTGGGTGTGAGTGTGTGGTGTGTGGGGTGTGGGTGTGGTGTGTGGGTGTGGTGTGTGAGTGTGGTGGTGTGTGTGGTGGTGGTGTGTGAGTGTGTGGTGTGGGTGTGTGGTGTGGGTGTGGGTGTGTGAGGTGTGGTGTGGTGAGTGTGTGAGTGTGAGGTGTGTGGTGGTGGTGTGGTGGTGTGGGTGTGGGTGGGGGTGTGTGGGTGTGTGGGGTGTGGGTGTGTGGGTGTGTGGTGTGTGGGTGTGGGTGTGGGTGTGGGGTGTGTGGGTGTGTGGGTGTGGTGTGTGGTGTGGTGGTGGTGTGGGTGTGGTGTGTGGGTGTGAGTGTGGTGGTGAGTGTGTGGTGTGGAGTGTGTGGGTGTGTGGGTGTGGGTGTGGTGGTGTGTGTGGTGTGTGGTGTGTGAGTGTGTGGTGTGTGGTGTGTGGGTGAGGTGTGGTGAGTGTGGTGTGTGAGTGTGTGGTGGTGAGGTGTGGGTGGTGGGGTGTGGGTGTGTGTAGGTGTGGGTGTGGGTGTGTGGTGTGTGTGTGGTGTGTGGTGTGGGGTGTGTGGTGGTGTGTGGGTGGGGGGTGTGGTGTGGGTGTGTGGTGTGGGGGTGTGGGTGGGTGTGTGGTGTGGGTGTGTGTGGGTGTGAGGTGTGGGTGTGGGGTGTGGGTGTGGTGGTGGTGTGGGTGTGTGGTTGGGTGTGGTGTGTGGTGTGTGGGTGGTGTGGGTGTGGGGGTGTGGTGTGGTGTGTGGGTGTGGGTGTGGGGGGTGGGTGTGTGGGTGTGGGTGTGTGGTGTGTGGGGTGTGGGTGTGTGAGTGTGTGGTGTGTGGGTGGGGGTGGGTGTGGTGTGTGGTGTGTGGGGGTGTGGGTGTGGGGTGTGTGGGTGTGTGGGTGTGTGTGGTGTGGGTGTGGGTGTGGGTGGTGTGTGTGTGGGGTGGTGGTGGGGTGTGGGTGTGTGGGTGTGTGGGGGGTGTGTGTGGGGTGTGGGTGTGGGTGTGGGTGGTGTGTGGTGTGGGGTGTGGGTGTGGGGTGGGGGTGTGGGTGTGTGGGTGTGGGTGTGGGGGTGGGGTGTGGGTGTGGGTGTGGTGTGTGGTGTGTGAGTGTGTGGGTGTGGTGTGTGTGTGGTGTGTGGGGTGTGGTGTGTGGGTGTGTGGGGTGTGTGGGGGGTGGGTGGTGGGGTGTGAGGTGGGTGTGTGGGTGTGGGTGTGTGGTGTTGGAGTGTGGGTGGTGGGTGTGTGTGTGGGTGTGGGTTGAGTGTCTAGTCTGTGAGCGTGGTGTGTGCGTGTCTTTTCTGGTAGTTTACGTGTGCTTCGTGTGTATGTTCTGTTTTGTGTGAGCGTATTTGGTGTAGGGAATTTAGTTGTGTGGTTTTGATTTTCGTGGTGTGGTGTGAGTGTCTTTTTTTTAAAGTTTTAATTGTGAATTAGTTTGTTTGGGTGGGTTGCTTTTGGGGTTTGG
>JARFJB010001367.1:0-27254 GCA_036346205.1 Vesta saturnalis
GCGTGCATACGTGCGTGCGTGCGTGCATACATGCGTGCGTACGTGCGTGTATGTGCGTACGCGCGTGCGTGTGTGTGTGCGTGCGTGCGTGCGTGCGTGCGTGCGAGCGTGTGTGTATGTGTGTGTGAGCGTCATTGAGTATACAATAGTTTATGTAATCTGAAGATTCAATTATTTAAAGTAATTTTTGCGTTAGCAAAGTTTTTAAAATATTTGTAAGTGTTTTGAATGTAAATTTTTGTAAGTACATCATAATTGTTAAATACGAGTAGCTGTAATCAGGTTTTGTGTATTACTTTCTAAATTAGTTAAAGATCATAAAACGTGTTTTAGTGCGACTACATGTGGACACGTTGTATAAAGTATATTTTCAGTTCAACATATCGTTATCGTTATTAGAACAACTGAAGGAAGAAACACTTCTAAAAGTAAGCGTATTATTTAATATATATATATATATATATATATATATATATATATATATATATATATATATATATATATATATATTAAAGTTGGTACGTACGTATTCGTGGACTTCAAACTTGTACATATTGTTAATTCGCGTATAATAATAATAAAACCATTAAAACCTTTTGCCTTTTCTTTCCATTATATCAGTTTGGTGTTCTTAAAAACATGTTAATTTAACTCTATGTTGTATATAAGTAATTATTACTTTCCAGTCTTTTTGATGGGTTTTTATAACAGTTAACGAACACGTTTCTATGAAACAGTTTTGTGTGTATGTAATTGAACATGCAAATAAATGAGATATAATTTACCGAATGTATATGTGGTGCCTGTTTAGAAAGAGAGAATCTGCCTATACATAAAGCATCATTGCATTAGGGTAGAAATTATTTATTATTTCACGTCATATTTAATTAGATTGTAATGTATTAAGTTTTGAACTGCAATCTGGTTTCCGCAAACTGTAAGACATAATTTCGGTTGATTGATTGAGATTGATCTGGTTGATTTGATCGGGCATGATTTGTTTGAGATTGATTAATTAATTAATTAATTGATTTGTGTGTGTGTGTGTGTGTGTGTGTGTGTGCGTGCGTGCGTGCGTGCGTGCGTGCGTGGGTGAGTGCGTGCGTGCGTGCGTGCGTGCGTGCGTTAAAAAAGGCCTCCGAAAAGAAACCGTAAAAAAATAAGGGTTGAAAATACGTCCTCCACGTGAGCGGGTAAAAAACAAAAAGGATTTAATTAGGGATAAAAATTCCAGCACGGTTTGAAAAAGGCCTCCGAAAAGAAACCATAAAATATGGGTGAAAAATACGGTCCCTCACGTGGGCCTGACCGGACGTGACGTGAAAATCCAAGATGGCGGAAGGTGTTGGCGTACTACTAATGTGAAAACAAAATGCGTACGACCTGTACTTTGCTAGAATACCGCGCTTACCATCTGCGCCATCGAGAATTTTACATTTAGAATTTACATCATTTCTACATACATAGAGACAAAATTTACATCGATTGAGGGTTGTATCTCGATGGCGCAGATGGTTAGTGCGGTACTCTAGTAAAGTACAGGTCATAGGTTCAAATCCTACTCGAGGTAAACTTTTTATTTATGTATTTAATAAAATTAATAATAATTTTTAATTGCATATTTACTTTTGAACTTATTCGTTCAAAACAAAAACTTATAATAATTTAAAATGCGTACGAGCCTTAATTAGAAAATTAAATGCATGTTTTTTTATGCAACTGTGATATGCAACACACGCTGCACACAATGCATGTTAAGTTGTTTAAATAAATGTAAATTTTGTTAACAAACATAATGAGTTTGTTACAATATATACAGGGGTACTCGTAATTAAGGACACCGAAGAGAAAACATCGACATATGTCAAAATTTAATTCTTGAAAGAACAAAAAATACCAACGTAATGTAAATATGTTCATCAACAATAACACAAACTCGAAACTTAAATTATGATAACGATATCCCAGAATTGGCACGTTACAACGCAAATACCGAACCGCTATTACGTCTTTAGTATCAGCGCAAATCATCAAGACACTCACCTTCTGCCACATACTTTCAATTAAACAAATCTTTGAACGACCTTAATGCAATGCTTAACTTTACCAATACCATCGGCGATCGTTGAATCGTGATTTTCAGTACCGATGTGTAAAGAGCGGCTAGTCCTAGCGCCGGTCTTTCCGGATGATTACCGAACTCACAGTAACGCACGAATAAAGTAATTTGTAGCTCACATATGTAATGCATAACAGTGCCACGACCAGACTAAGTTTTAGGTACTCTCACGCCGTTGAAATGTTAAAATTTAAAAGTTTGTATCGAACTAAGTGGTCATGGTATCAACAGTTCAGGAGGAAGACCATATAAAAAAAGTGTAATGCGTTGAATAATACGATTTGAGTCCATTAGTTTAGCTGTTCCCAGTGGCGTCGGAAGAGTCAAACATAGAGGGGGCAAAGTAAAATAGATGTATTACTAAAAATACATATATACGGTTATAAAAAATGACTTTCATGTTATTTTTCTAATCGGAGAAAAGTAATAAGATTTCTTCTGTTTTGAGCAAATCTATTAATTACTTTTGCAACAAATGTGTCCTTATTTGTATTCACAGATTCTCTGTGAACGTTAAGCATACGGAGACCAGAAAGTCTCTGTTGAGACATGGTTGATCTCAACCAGGTTTTTACCCGTCGGAGCGTACTAAAAGATTGTTCAATTGTTGTTATGGTAGGAGGTAAGGCTAACAAAATATGTAACGCTTTTTGATGCAAAGAAAAAACTGGCAGTGTTTATCTATTAATTCAACAACCTCGAGCTCGGTCTTAGTATCGTTACTTTTGACTTTCGAAATCCCTCTTTCCAAGTTTTGGCTTCACAACTCAAGTTTTCAATTTCATACAGTTTTGAGATGTTATGAATGAAATGTTTCTGTTTGTATGATTAATTGCGGGTGAAAAATAGACAGAGCAAATGCACTATCCGTCTCTTGGGAAAATCGGACTTCAATGGACTGTATAATTGAATCTAGATGTGGAGGAAATAAAGAAATTCGAAAATAATTTTCAGTACTATCACTAGAATAGTTATCCCTTTGTGTTTGCGTTGCAGCTAATCTAGGTATTTTAATATCAATGTCAAATTATCTTCCGTCCAATACATATTGAAATATATCTTTAAAGTAATTCTCTGCATCAGCCCTGTGATCTTTCAGAATAGATAAAAGTAATTGAATATGTTTCTTCATCGATAATAGGTTAATTGTTTTTGCTTGTAAAATATTACAAACAGGCTCCAATTTCGCACTACAGTATGAAATAATATG
This sequence comes from Vesta saturnalis, assembly GCA_036346205.1. Classification (NCBI taxonomy): domain Eukaryota; kingdom Metazoa; phylum Arthropoda; class Insecta; order Coleoptera; family Lampyridae; genus Vesta; species Vesta saturnalis. The sequence continues at coordinate 3,330 of JARFJB010001367.1, forward strand.
CAAACACATAATAAATTATGAGTGGAAATTGCGCATAACAACTGGTTGGATTTCGATCGTGTATCTCCATTTATTTTCATCGTATATGATAAATGTTCTAGGGCGTCTCTTATTTCCTCCAAATGTTCCGAAAATGTTCTAACAGGCTTATACTTGGCAGACCATCTAGTTTTACAAAATAAGGGAATTTTGCGTGCATAAATTTCTCCGATATGGACTTTCGCGGAAACAGTTAATGACCTTTTTTATAATAGCTACTGAATTTTGTACATCCTGGATTTTATTTAAGTCGATGACCACCAAGTTAAGTCTGTGTGAATCACAATGAAAAAAGAGAGATTTGTTATATTTCTCACGAATTATTTTTTGCTCTCCGTTTTCGCGGCCTGCCATTGTTGCACAACCATCAAATCCTAATCCTACCAACTTTTGCATATTTAATCCATAATTTTCGCAACTTTGTAATATTGATGATGATATACAGTCTACATTCATGGACCTAAGTTCAGTAAATCCCAAGAATTCCTCACGTACTGAATTATATTTATCCACGAATCTTATCATGTATCCATGATTTCGAATTTGTAAAATTATCTGTTAGTACCGAACATTTTGAATGGGGTATTGATTTTCTTAATTGGAATTAATCAGGCATCAAAGATTGGAGAAACTTTTCGATTGTAACGTTTTCTTTTGTCGTTTACGTAATTAAAAAGTTTACGAATTTTTTTTATATTTTCTAAAAGGAAAATGTGATTTATATTTTGGTATCGATATTTAGGGAGGCCCTCTTATTTGAAAGGAAACATTCGTTAGTGTATTTGTACATAGGGATAGTTTTATAGAAAGAGTATCGATCAATCAAGTTGTAATTGCGTCATCTAAAAATATTGAATTAAATAATGTATTCAGATATTACATTGTAAGGTACATCTTTTGCAAATGCTTTAGTTAGCAGCCAGATAAGCACCATTTCTATTGATAATAGTTTTGTTTTAACATAATGAAATTGACTTTAGGTACATAGCATTAAAGGTTATTTTGGATGAAAATTACATTTCGTGAAATATCAAATTTCTCAGATAAGATTTCGAGTAGAAACAGGCTTTCTGACAAAGCAAGCTCTCGCGATGTTTTTCGAACTTAGGCTTCGTGTATAGGCGGAGTGGTATATTTAAGTATTTTGGGCAAATTACAGTGGAGGTAGTTGAAAAACCAATGTGGCGAAAAGTAAAGTTTTTATGTAGCGGTGACGTAGATGGTACCGCGAGACAACGTTGACTAGGCTCGGGCAGAAAGAACTCCCGTTAAAAGGTGCTCTTAATCATCCAAAATTCCATTAAGGGATTATATAATTGTTCAATATGCACGACGCCAATTTATTGTAACGTTAAGTTAGTCCTTAGGGTTATATGTATCGAGATCAAGAACAGTGCTGTGTTAAGTACCTAGTGCTCACACTTTCCTCTGGAGAAGACTTCGCTTTTCTTTGCGGAAAAATACAACGTTCGTTTCAAGGTTACAAACGTTTAAGTTCACAATACGCCCAAAAAAAATAGCCTGCTGCTAAATAAATAAAACTTTTTGTAATTTAAAATTATAAGAATTAACCTGAGCTTGTTTAGTATTGATATAAAGTGAATAAGTAACCTACTGTAAATAGTTTTGCATGAGGAACATAGTTAAAGCAAATAAAGTTAAGTGAACGAATTGCGTGTCAATGTAGACATTAACGTACACGATCAATTGAAAATCGAATCAAGCAACGCTAGGAGCAAAAGGTAGCCGTAGGCCGCTGCTTAATATCGCAAACATCCCCAGCAACAACTGTATCGTCGAGGTTGTAGTCAGTTCCAGATTATGTGTAACCAAGGCCCTCTGCAATAAAGGTAACTTTTGGCTTTTTCTTGGGTGTGGTGATTGACCAAATTTAAATAAAGCTTCGAGTATTTTTTTATGATTATCATGTTATTTAGGTATAAAATAATAATGCTTGAACTCACGGCTTTTCTTTTAGTGGGTCACTCTTGATGATTTTGTTGGTTAAATTTATAAGGCCAGTGCTTTCATGCAAAGAATTAACCAAATTTATTTGAAGTGTATTTTTGTTAATGTTATACAAAATTGACAAACGTTTATATTGAAATTAGTATAGGTCTATTAGAAGGCGATTTGTTGCATACTCTAGCTAAAGGACTAACCAAATTTAAGTAAGTTGTTTGATGCCGTTTTTTTACGTTTACATTGTCTACGAATTTATTATGTTCTTGTATTATTATTTATTTTATGTACATTACATTTATTTTGGTTATAGAACTTGTGATATTTTTGTTTTCTGAACCTATGATTACACCGCATCGAAGGACAAGCAATTTAAGTATTTATTGTTTAATTTGCGCATTAACTTAACGTAATTATATCGAGTTTGGTTTGAATGAAATAAACACGGCCGAAAGTTTTCAAGTTGATTTAACTTTAACGTACATTCAGAGGCCGTTGAATTTTGCATTTTTTTTCTTTCTTGTTTTGTTTATGAAATTATCAAACGTAATATGAGGAAAGTTTTAAAAGGATTGTTTATACAGTTAAAACTTTTTTATTTATTATTATTAATATATTACTATATTTTTTGTTTGGCGAGGTGAAAGTATTTTACACATTGAGATTTTGGATTAACGTAACTTGGCTAGAGATTAGTGTTTGTTTATTAACGAAGTAATTGATTTTTCCGACACGCTATTATTTTATTTAAGCGTGAAAATATTGGTTTTGAAGCCTTTCCGCTTTGCGAAAGATCTGCTGATCTTGGGACCGCCTTGAAGATTACATATAGGTAAGCGCGTTATTTGGGTATTTTGAGCGAGCTGTGAACTATCGTAATAAGGTATTTCATTCCCTATTGTGACATTTCAAACATCCTGGCGCCCATTTCCGTTTTTATGACGATTTCTACCCCTATTTTGACTTATGTCTGGTATATTATCCTTCGGTGTACAAATTAATTAACATCTGACTCACACCCGACCACTGGCTAGTCTTGTGAAGATCAAGTTTATCTGTTACCTCGTCTTACTGCCAGTTTATACCGTAACGATCTTACTCCTATCGAGAATTGCTCAACACCAGAAATATTAGCAGATTCATCCGCTAACAACGAAAAACCTTCACTGGCGTTCACTTCTGTAATAATTTCCTCTCGAATAATATCACTACAAATCTTAATTGATTCATTTTTGATCTGGCGAGAAGTATATTTAGCATTTTTTGCACAATTTTCCAAATCATCTTTTAATACTAAATTCTCCGCTCTCGAGTCTAAAATTTAGGAGATCGTCAAAATTTACAGTGGTTTTACCACGGAGAGGTAAATCGTTGGTACCACAAAAAATTATAGTGGAAACGATTGGTATAAGTTTTTTTTCTATTAGACTTAACTTGTTCCAGTTCATAGCAACTGAGCTGATCAGTGACACAAGTACTTTTACCCTCATTAACATGTCGAAAGTTTACAGCTTTTATTGTCGATGAACGATGCCACTCCGAACGCATGTATTTTTTTGCATTTTCATGGAAATCTTTGTAATTCTTGAAAGGTTTTATAATGAACGATCCAAAAACTCCTCTTCTTACATTCGATAGAAATGTAACACAAGTTTTACAAAGTCCACCCTTAGGTTTGCTGGACTAAGGTAACCAATCGTAATTTTGTAACCATTCGTAACGAAAAACTCTTTTTCCATCTGAGTCCCTTTTAAAATCGTAACTTGTAACCGGAACAAAATGTCGAGTCAATAACGCATTTATTTCTACCTTAAAATGCAACGGTTTTAATTTCTTGTCGCAAAGCAAGAGTCGACACTAATTAGTAATTTTAGTACTAAAAAATTCGCTTGGTGGCAAACGGGAGTTTCGTATTTCCAAGCTTTTACACATTTTAAATCTGCGTGTGCATAACTTGCCTACTATTTAGCACTTATTCTCATTCATTCAAAAATTTAAGTCGCTAAACAAGAGCAAACACAAATACGTTCCTTAAAATATGTTTATATATGTATACAAAATGACGGGAATGCGAAATCATGAAATTAATATATTATTTTGAGTGTTATAATATTTACTATTCAGTTCTGTTAGGCTTTATGATTTTAAATGAAAATGCTAATGTTTTACCAGCGCTCGGTAGAAACAAGAAATTCAATTTTATAGGGGAGGGCAAGTGTCCTGCTTTGGTCCCCCTTTCCGGCGCCGATGGCTGTTTACGTACGTTTTGGGAATTTAATATTAACATAATCGTTATTATTCTCTTCTTCAGAACAAAACTAATGTGTTAAAGTATGTTAAGTTCCCATCAATCTGGATTAACACAGTAACCTAATATTATAAAGTGTGTGAGGATACCTTTAAGGTTTAAAAAGCACGTTACTTAGTATGTTGTAAATTTATTTTATTAATTAAAAATTTGCTTTTGTATTCATAATCACTAAAAAACGTGAACAGATCAATAAATTACTATTAGATATGCAAAATAAACAATGGGATCTAGAAGTGGAGAGACGGAGCTTTTAAAATTTGGCGTGTTTTTATTCGAACTAATTTTCAATCACGTGACATAAACATCCAAGATGGTCGACTTCCATTTTTGCCAGAAATGAATACAAGTCCTGATTTTTAAAAGCAACACTCGGTATATTTTATTTGGATTTTGTAAGTGAAAATACATACAACCCAAGTGTAGAATCGTAGTTTGATATAAGCAACCATTATTGTTAAAAAAAATTTTTTGGCTTAGACCTAAGAGACAATTCAATAAACATCTTACATTAACAGTAATTACACAAGTGGTGAGAATGTTTTGATAATTTTAACTAGATTCACGAATGTTTGTTGTTCTTAATAGCAACAAAGATGAGTGGTAATCTACACTCACCAGCAAAATAATCGATCCACTCAAAAAATTGATGAAGTTTGCTCATTAATAAATTTGTTATTTTAAATGCGATTTGATTATTTTTTTTATATTGTAGGTAAATTGATATGAAATCTAGCACGTTTTGAATTTTAAGAAAATTGGGCTTACGTCATTTTATATTTTATAAAGTGTGTTTTTTTACTCAACTTTAAAACCACATGTGGAGTGTCAGAGTTACACTCTGGCCACATAATACTGTGACCTACCATCCTGAACCAAAGCAATAGCTCTCGCTGGGTGTGTCAGAATGATCCATCTTTTATTGTAGTTTCTTATTTTGTTATCAAGATACATCGTTTCTTTGCAATTTCTTTTTTTATTTATTACAGTAGCTTAATTTTTGTGAAAGATACAAGGGTTTAAGAAAAACGTTACATTTTTACATTTTTCCTATGGTAATAACAATACGTTTACCAGGTTTCCTGGGACGCGTTCTTATTGTTCTACCACTTACTTGAACTTGCCTTGCGTCCTCTAATCTGTTTTTCATTTGCACAGAAATAACTTTTCTGTTCCTTAAAACATTTAGCGTTATAAAGCGATTATCTCGCTCACTAGTACATTTTTTCGACCACGATGATTTCTTCTTGTGAATACACTAAATTCACGAAACCGTTTTACAACTTATAAGTTGTTGTTGTGAACGAATAAGTTCAAAAGTAATCATAAACATACATAAAGACAAAATTTACATAGATTGGGGCTTGAAATTCGATAGCGCAGTTGGTTAGCGCGGTACTCTAGCAAAGTACAAGTCGTACGTTCAAATCCTACTCGAGGTAAACTTTTTATTTTTGTATTTAATAAAATTATAATAATTTTTAATTACGTTTTACAGATCTTTGAACTTTACATCTTGAAACTTCCTACACTCTGGCCACATAATACTGTGACCTACCATCCTGAACCAAAGCAATAGCTCTCGCTGAGTGGTTCAGAATGATCCATCTTTTACATTACTATTCGACAAGAAGCACGTTTAAAAATTTAATTGACAAGTTTTAGATTCCATAACTGACAGTAATTCCACAGCACTCTGACACTCCACATGTGGTTTTAAAGTTAGAGTAAAAAACACGCTTAGTGTCACCCTGTATAAAATGACGTACGCTCAATTTTCTTAAAATTCAAAACGTGCTAAATTTCATATAAATTTATTTATTTTGCCGGTGAGTGTAGTTAAAATTATAAAAAGTTATTACCACGAATGTAATTCGGCGTGATTATTTTTTAAGCTATGTCGTAAGTATCATTATTAAATAATTAAGAATGTTTACAATTGTTGCAATTAATGGTGCAATTATTGTAGGTAATTGTACAGTTTCTTTGAAATGAAGAGAACGAAACAGTGTATCTTCTTGTTGTTGTTAGCTACGGTTGTGTGATACTCTTCGTCAAGTTGCAGATAGGGTTTGATGTATCTTACAGATGAGTGACCTGTTATTTTTAACAACGGTTGCTGACCTACTCCACTTTTAGCTAGTTGTGTTACAGCAAAGCAACGATTTGAATTGTTTGTAATTTTTATTTTGTTAGGATCCAAGTCAATCTTTTGGGTCGCTTGGTTTGTCCACAGTCCTATTTCGTTTGTCCTACCGGAAGTTTTTTATACTACCCCATGGATAAAGATTCCTGCCAATATGAATTAGGTGTCAAAAATGAACGATCAGTTTGAATATTTTCAGTCCTTTTTGACATTAATTGATGAGAAAGATGTACCGGACATTTGTTAGTGTCGTTTTTATTTGGAGTTAGAAATTTTTTATCCTTCGCGATCCACGTTGTGCGGTTTTAGAAATTATTGGGTTATATTCTACCGTGCCAGTATGATTTACATAATGATCTATTTCTTCTCTAAAATATTGCACTAATGCTTTTGTCGCTTCTCCGGCTCACCATGCGAGCTCGTAGCTAGCAGTGTGATGACATTTTCTTTGTAAGCCATATGGAGTATTTTCGTCCCATGCATTATTTCTATTTTCGGGGATTTCTTGGAGTACTCACCGTTTACAACTACGTGTGTCACGCTCCGTGTTAAATTCAATGTCATTGAAGGGATCAATTTTTCTATTATATTCCCACAATGTTTTGATAACAGATTCTTTGTAGTTTTCGCCATTATTTTAGTGCATGTTATATGCCGAGTCCTCCAAAATTGATGAGATCTGTTTCACCTCGGTTGATGCAGTTAACGTAATCAATTTAAGTTGTAGCTCTTTTTGTCAGTTATTTAAGGAAAAATCACTGATTTCAATGGAATAATAATACTGGACCATTCCTGATTTAATTTTGTTCATTTGATAACGATTTAAACTATGTATAAAACGTCAACAGAACCTTTGAAATTTATGATTGTGTACCTGAACAGGCTAAATTTGGCCTGTCATGCTAAAGCACTCAGGAACACTTAGGAGGATGGATAGAGGGATAATGAATTGCCAATAGATGCCTTTGAACAGCTACCTTAAATTTTCTCATATCATAAGTGAGAGGAAAACAGGAACTAGGGAGATCATTCCAGAGTTTAGAAGCCGTGTAGAAAAATGTGGATTGCGCCCGTTTGGTACGACAAGTGGAGATTTGTACTGCATACTGATGATGTGAATGAGCGAACCGAGTGTTTCTCGCAAAGATAGCCCGAGATGGTATCAAAGAATATAATTCAGCAGCACAATAGCCGTTGTAATAACGATAATACAAAGAAAGAACTGAAACCATCCTTCTATGCTCAAGGGACTGTATGTGAGAAGTTAAGGACGGGTCATTTATAAGCCTAATCGCTCTCTTTTGAATACGATCAACGATATCGAGAGCGTATTGGGGAGCACTAACCCAGAGGTGAGAATTATATTCCAGACGAGGCCGAATTTAGGCCTTATACAGCAGAAGGAGTTGTCGAGAGGTAAAGTACTGCTTAGATCTAGCCTATTTTACGAGCAGCTGTTTTGGTAGCTGACAGAAGATGGTCAACCCATGAGAGATTTGAAGATACAGTCATACCCAACAGAGTAATAGAGTCTGAAAACTTAAGAACTGAGCCATTCATAATCGATCTTTTTGGCGGACACAAGGCAACACTGAGGTTAGCATTAAATTTAACTAGATTATTGCTTCGCCATTCGAGAATACGTTGAATGTCTTTGTTGATTGAATTTGTCATTTCAGCTTTCTTGATTTGACATAGAAGGTGGATTATCACTATGAGTAGACTGAGATGAAATACAGTGAAGAGTACTATCCTCAGCACAGGAATGGATGGGGTTAATTGTTGAAGAAATAAGGTCATTTATGTACAGCAGAAAAAGTGTAGGCGCTATATCGGATCCCTGTGGTACGCCCGCGTTAACGCTAACTTCTTTTGAAAAAAACCATCAACTACGACACGTATTCGTCTTTAATCAAGGAAACTAGAAACCCAGTTAATGAGCGTATCATTTAACTCAAACGAGGTGAGTTTGGCACGTAAACACTTATGCCAAACTTGATCAAATGCCTTTGAGATATCTAAAGCGACTACAACTGTTTCACCGGACTGCTCTATTGTATTGTGCCAAACTTGGGTCACATATGAAAGAAGATCACCTGTTGAACGACTTTGCCTAAACCCATATTGGTGGTCACTAAGGAGTTTGTTAGATTCATTGAACGTGAGCAGTTGTTGATTGATGGCTTTTTCCATGATTTTAGACAAAATGGAAGTGATGGCAATTGGTCGGTAGTTTGAGGGATCGGTCTTATCGCCTTTTTTGGGAATAGGTTGAACATTTGCTAACTTCCATGATGAAGGGTATTCACAGAAGGCATAGAGATCGTATAGAGCTTAGATAGGACTGGTACTAGTTCGGGTGAACATTTCTTTAAGACAATAGCTGGGATACCGTCTGGGTCAGTCGCCTTATTGAGATCAAGCCTACTGATGATCGATTCCAAGAGCTTGTACCGAAAATCAATTGGTTTCATAGCGTATGAAGAAGAGTTGACTAGGGGCACATCTTTTCCAGAATCGTTGAGACACGAGTTTGATTCATACAAATCCACAAAAGCATTGGCTTTGTCTACAGAATCAGCAACTACCGATCCGTCAATAGATGTCAGGGGGGGAAATGAAGATGTTCCAAAGCTTTTACTAATGGCTTTAGCTAAAGACCAAAATTTACGACTGCCTAAGGGATATGTAGCTAGTTTATTGCATTTTCGTTGTTCGAACAACTTTTTAGTTTTAGTGATGACACTTTTGCAGATATTTCTAGTACCAACGTATTCTACGTGACTGTTGACCGATTTATTAAATTTCCATTTAATGTAATATTTATTTTTTAAAGATATTGCATCAGCACAAGCCTTATTGAACCAGGGTTGGGAACGTGAATGACCTATACGGTACTGTTTTTTGGGAATGTATAACTCCATTCCCATGAGGATGACTTCAGATACTGAAAGAGCGACGTCCGAAGAAGAGGATGACTTAAAACAGTATTCACGCCATGGAAAGGTTGCAAAGAAACCTGTAAATTACTCCATCGAGCTGACTTAAAACACTACAAGGTTCTATCGGTTTTGTGAACAACAGTGGAATTAGGTACAGTAGAAATGATTTCTATTAGACAATGGTCGGAAAGACCTAAAGGCGAAAGAACGGAAGTTTTATAAACAAGAGGGTTTGATGTAAGAAAGAGATCTAGAAGATGTGGAGTATGGTTAGGGTTATCAGGGATTCTTGTGGGTTCAGAAATAATTTGTGTGAGATCACATGAAATAGCAAAAGTTTCTGCACTATGACCAGCAGGATTTGTAGTAGATGAAAACTGAAGCCAATTAGAGTTATGAACATTGAAATCGCCTACAATTGAGATATCGCAAGATGGAAACTTTCATACTAAGGTAATCGAAGAAGCCTTGAAAGTTACTGTCATTAAGAGACCTATAAATGCAACAGTAGAATTTCACAAAATTAGGACCAGAATGTTTAAACCAAATCACGTCAAAATTTTTATTTTCTAAAGTAGAAAACCTCTTTCAAACAATTCTGTCCTTGATGTAGGCACATACGCCTCCTTTACATCGAAAGTTAGAGTGAAAGTGGTATTCAGGAAATTGCAACTCGGAGCATTCAGAGGAGACTTGTGTTTCAGATAGAAACAAAATATCAGGTTCTAATTGTTCAAGATTTTGGTGAATAGTATTAAGATTAGACCTGATACCGAGGATGTTGCAGTAGTGAATCAGAAAGTTGATACTTTCGATGACCGTGGTCGCTTGGGCCCTGCCCTCCCGGACATCCGAATGGGGCAGGATTTTAAATCCGGAATTTATTACCCTAGAAACCATAGCCATCTTGTTTTTTAATTTGGGACTTTTAATGCGATAGGAAGACAGTGAGGGCGAAAAGGAAGAATAAGGATGACAATAGATTAAGGATGAAGGAAAAGGTAACCGGCAGCCCATACCGAGCTCAGAAAATCGGAGACCCAACATTAAGGAGCCCATGGTAAGGGTGGTGGTACCTCCCCGGCTGGTATGGAGTATACGTGACTACCACCTTTTGAGTAGAAAAGAACTAATTAATTTAATTTAGCAAGATAGGTATACAACTAAACAATAAATACTAATAGCTATTTATGTTACTAGTCCATAATGCTTAACTTTATTCTACTAATAAAGTGCATTATAGACGTGCAACATACATCTTTATGTTCGACTGATTTGAACAACGTTTTTTTTCGCTTTTGGCACAGCAACATTGCCCTAAAATATTTTACAGTTTAAAACAATAAGGTAAGTTAAGATTAAAATTTCTACTGTGAATAATTGTATAATAATGACAGGTAATTCTTATTTTTGGAGTTGTTAGTGTTTGAGGACTCCATGAACTAATATCATTGGAAACTACATGTGTGGAGAGGACATAAAGAGATATGGCGGATGGCGTTGACCAACAGTAGTTAAGGGTTGAATTGATGACTCTGTAAGTTCCAAAATCGATATTGTAGCTACAATTTTGGGAAACGAAAGTATCACTGCAGGTTCTTCTACAGTCAATTTAAACGGAATCAGTAGAACAAAACAATCATTTGGTGTTAATATTAATAACAGTAATTCCGTTATTACTATTAATCATTATTATAAATATTAAGATTTAATAAGTTCATTACGATGTTTATATAGAATTAACATTTAGATGAAACAAATAATTTCAAATTTCCACAAACTGTGTGTCGATACAATTGTAATTCAATAAATGTGTTTGTGGATATTAGAAACTATTACTACTACTACTACTACTAATTTTAGGAATAACTTGTTTTTATATTAAGTAGGTATAGTAAGGATGAAACTTTAATGTAACATTTATAGTTATTTATATATCAAGGGAGTTATGAGGGTGTTAATTATCGAGGGCAACGGATGGCAATCTTGAGGGACGTTAATCCCGATGGATTGTAAGTTGCACGAGGTTATTAACATACATAACTCACGTGATAGCTAAATCATTTCATTACATATTTCATTATAAATGAAATATGAAAACGAAATTTTGTTGGTTATTAGAATTAAACAAACGTTTAAAAATTAAGTAGGCATTGTTACCATGGAAGCTTGCAAATATTTGTCAAAATAAATTCCTACTATAACTCCCTATGGAGTTATGAACATGTTTACAGCTACGGTAACTAAGGGTTTGTTTGTTTATAATGTACTGGAATGAAATAAATAAATTTATTAACCAAAATAGTATATAAATAATACATATAAATAATTTCATTTCCCATTTCCATTTACTAGTTTTTGGCTTGTCTTTAAAAGACTCGAAAACACTATTTTTATGTGGAGTTCATAGCACTTTTTGCACTCAAAATAGCACCATAAATCCGGTCTTTATGGTACAGTCGGACATAAAATATGTTTTGTTAACGTTTTATTAAAAGTTCGAATTGTATCCCGTTTTCTCAGTTAACAAACGAGCTCGATCTACTTGTACATCTTAATATTTCCCTCAACTGAATCCTGGGAATTCCTCGTATTGCTGTTACTACTCTTTCTCTTAAACCTATTAGTCATTGTATTCATAACAACGATATTTGTTTTTGCAAGATTTGTTTTCCACTTCCTTTATCTGCATTTGTTTGCATTTGAATCTCACGGAGAGAAGCGTTTAAATTACGTATGCCAATACATTAGTCTTCTTCTGTCAGAATAATTTTTTTTTTTTTTGGTTTTCTAAAATCACACAAAATTAAATTATAATAGTATTGTAAAGTCACTGTTAAACAAAATCGGATTTCATACTAAAAATACATATTCTATTTAAGGTCAGATTAGGAAAACAAAATCTAGATACGGCAAAACTAAAATAAATACTTGATACAATGAGATTTGAAAACAGATAAACTATTATAAAATATATCATAATCTCTAACCTTGTCCAATAAATTATTAAATTCTTTATAACCTAATATGGAAGGTGATTTCTCGTACAAATTAGTGTTTACTTGACGTATGTGGAACAGTTTTAATCATCTTTGAGACAAGTTTCTTGGTACATTTAGGTAAATTTCATTTGATAAGTCAAGACAGTCAATCTTATTATTAATAATTTTGTAAATAAAAATCATGAGTAGATATTTTCTCCTTTTCATCAAACTCATTACATTACTATCATTTCTTAAAATTTCAGGTGACAGGTCCCTGACAGGATATACATGTTTTTTTTAAGCAACTATATCTCAGAAACTTATTCCGAACTCTTTCATTCATGTTAGTATATTTTTTTGCACTAGGTGACCAAATTATTGAACAGTAATCCAATTTACTCCTTGTAAAGTGTTATGATAGACTTCACATTTTTAAAATTCTTAGTATTTCTTTTAATAAAACCCATTAGTTTGTAACATTCATTAGATAATCTATTTACATGAATGTTAAAATTAAATTTACAGTCAAAAATAACATCCGTGTTTCTTGCACTTCACATTTTGTATTACATTATTACGAATTAGATACATGATTGAGTCAAGATCAATATTTAGTCACTAAGATACTACATTTTTGAATGTTCAGATTAAGTTTATTATTAACACACCTGAATTCAGTTTACATATATATATATATATATATATATATATATATATATATATATACTTTGCAAGATTTTCTGAACATGAGAGTTTTTTATTTCTCTATAAATCTTTGCATCGTCAGCATACAATAAGCAATGAAAGTCAATATCTTGCATTATATCATTCGCAAAGAGATTGAAGAGAAGGACGCTAATTTTTGAATCTTGAGGAATTCCAGAGGGAATTAAGAATTGTGCTAATACTTGATTTTGAAATTTAACAGATCCATATCTTGACTAAAGGTAGGAGCACATAAGTCTGACAAATCTGAATTAAACCCAAAGCTTTTTTTCACAAAAGGTCATGATTTACAGAATCGAAAGCCTTTTGGGAATCAGCATAAAGTACATCAACTCTACTAGCTTTATCAAGACAAGAGTGAACAAAATTTGAAAGAACATTAAATTAGTCTCTGTAGACCTTCCTGGGAAGAAACCATGTTGATATTGAGAGACTTTTGACATTTACTAACATATTTTCATACACCTTAGAAATTTCATTTAAAAGTGATATCGGACGATAATTAGAAATTTCAGACTCTTCTCCAGATTTGAATATTAGGGAAATTTTTACTCCTTCCATGTACTTAGAAAAGAGTAATTAAACAGAATTTTCAAAGGTTCGGTCAGTTCAGTTGTTAATAATTTGATAAAATATGTAGGAATGTAGCCCGGACCAGAACTTTTTTTTATCTTTAAGATCATTAATTGCCTGCGCAACATCAAAATCATTCACACGATTAAGTGAAAAAGTAAACTTTTCATTTATAACGTTTAATTATGAGTTAAAGTCAATTTTGTGGTCACTACGATTTGAAAATGTTGAATTAAAATAGTTGGCAAATGAGTCAGGAATTTCATTTTTACTTATTACCAAATTATTAAGAAACATTTCCGAAAACTACCTTCTATTTACTTTAAAATCATTCACATAGTTCCAAAATATTTTACTTTCAGATTTTAATTTATCCTCAACATCATGAACACATTTATTATATGCCGATTCAATTTTATTTTTGAGAATTTTTCGTACTTATTAAATTGAAAATAAAAATTATTTAAAGATAAACGGGATTTTCTAACAATTTTACCCAAGTGTGCCCTAAGTTCAATTTCAATATCCAATGCAGGGGGGTAATTATTTATCTTCGGTAGCAGAGGAAAAATTTCATGACTAACTAATACCGATACATTACTTACGACTAAATCTAAGGTTCTTCCTAAATTATTCAACGTATCATTACAGGACTTTAACCCTTTCCGTACGGTTGTCGTGTATACGCGACACTGAAGAATTGTGCCGCACGGGCGGCTGTCGTGTATACACGACAGTATATTTACTGTCTTCCTGGACGGCTGTCGGTACGTATACGACATGTATAAATTATATACTTTACACACAGACTGCTGTCGTATACGTTCCGTCACTAAAGCACTTTCTACTCAGGCGGCTGTCGGGTATAGCCGACACCGTCGATCATAGACGACATCCGGCGATGCGGTAAGTTCGGTTGGTATTCGCGCCAGTATTGCTTAGAATGTCGTCAGAAGCGCATGCTGGTCCCTCTAGGACCTCTGAACGGTGCAAAAAACCAAAATATAGTGACCACTGTGGTTTAAGTGAATTGGACATCAATAACATTTTAAAAAGTTTGTGGGACGAAAGTATATACGTAAGTGATGATGAGCCGTATTCGGACAGCGGTAGTGAGTATCTTCCCCAATCTGATAGTGAAGATGAGGAAAGCGAAGTAGAAGAGCAAGATGACTATAACAAAGGTCATGATAACAACGGTGACGAAGAAAATTTAGAAGATAGTTCAGAGGATATTGAAAATGTGGAAATAAGTTGGAATCAAATGGAATTTCTTCCTACAAGGCACGTGTTTGACGATACTAACAGTGGGTTAAAAAATGATAATCTTTTAAATGAAACGCAGCAAGCAAACTACTTCTTAAATTTATTCACAGAAGAAATTGCCGGTAATATTGTAGTTGAAATTAATCGGTATGCCCGGCAACAAAAAGCCAACAATTGAAAAGATATAGACATACCTGAGTTGTTCGTTTTTATAGCCTTAACATTATTAATGCCCCACACGAAAAAATCAGATATAAAGGATTATTGGTCCAAAGATACTTTGATTAGCACTCCTTGTTTTAGAGAACACATGAGCCGCGACAGGTATCTTAAAATATTACAATACTTGCACTTTTCCAACAACGAGGAAAGAGACCAAAATGACCGTATGCATAAGGTACGAACTATATTGGACATGATAAAATCACAATTTCAGAGTCAGTTTTATCCTTTTGAAAACCTCGTCGTTGACGAGAGCATGGTTTTATTCAAAGGGCGGTTATCCTTTAAACAATATATTCAAACCAAAAAGCACCGCTTTGGAATTAAGTTGTATGTTGTGTGCGATTGCGAAACCGGCTTCGTTTTAGACTTTCTGTGTATGTGGAAAAATACCAATATTAACATAATCGACAATCTTGGTTCTTCTGGCTCTACGGTAGTCAAACTTCTGGAGCCATATTTAAATAAAGGCCACTCTTTTTACAGTGACAATTATTATACCAGCCCCTCTTTATCGATATATCTGTACAAAAACAAAACCAATTCATGCGGAACTGTCCGTCAAAACAGAAAGCAAATGCCTGATTTTAAGAAAAAACTGAAAAGGGGGGAAGTTCAATACAGAAGCAGTACGAATATGTTGGCTGTAAAATGGAAAGACCGGCGGGATGTGGTTCTGCTCACAACCTTTCATGCGAATGAAATAGTTACTCTTCAAAAAATAGACAGAGTAACGAACGAATTTAAAAAAAAAGCCCCTATGTGTGATTGAGTATAATAAACACATGGGGGCTATTGATCGTACCGACATGATGATAAGCATCACTGATTCCACACGGAAAAGCATTAAGTGGTATAAAAAGCTATTTTTTCACACGCTGGATATATGTATGTTGAATGCTCATGCCTTATATTCGACTCAAAACACCAAGCGAGATCCATTTCCAAAATTTCGTCTGGAAGTTATTCGACAAATATTAGAAAGGTTCCATTCAAATTCTTTTTTTTTCCATAAACATATTTCTTTGTCTGTAGGTATCCAACAAGAAAACTCAAACAGCACCACGATGAAGTTGGTAATGCTAGATTGTTCGAGAGGCATTTTCCAGTTGAAGTTGCTCGCAAAGATGGAAAATATCAAGTAAGGAGATGCAAAGTTTGTGCCCAAAGTAAAAAGCGGAAGGAGACCAAAATTATGTGCAGAGAGTGTAATGTTGGTTTATGTATCACTTGTTTTACAACGTATCATACAAAAAAAAAATTCTAGGTTACGAAAAGTGTTTCTCATATTTGTTAGTTTCGTTTTTTCTTTGTTTCTGTTCTTTTTTACTTCTAGATACCTATATTTTTCATTTTGATAATTAAAACATAAATTTTTCTAAAATCGTATACGTTTTTATTGTTTTACTACTAAATAACGCAAGATTCCGTAGTGACGGAAATAGACGACAGCCGCCTGTGAGGCACGGAAAAAACTCCCGTCTGTGTGGAAGTAAAACTCCGCCGATGTTGCCGTACGGAAAGGGTTTTAACTATACATTTTCAGGTTCCTCAGGTTCATTATAAAATTTTAATTCCATTTTTTTCAGTATGTTCTTGTTAGTTGTCGTCTTTCAGAAAACGTCTCACAAACAGCACTGGAATTTTTCCTACACTCGCCATAAATTAACAGCATATCTACTTTTTCATTTCTAAAATATCTATAAGTTAGTCAGTATTCATTGTAGAACTGAATAAAAGTACAAAAGTTGTAGCTTCTAGTACAAATTTTTTTAAATTTGAATTTAATAATTGTAGGTATCTTACACTTAAAATTGTTGCATTTGACAGAAATCTCAGAATTTTCATACCTAGACTACATGATCTGTCAAAAATCTTTTACATTAGATATCTCATTTTAGCCTGCTTGATTTACATCAAATATTTTGTTCTCTGTTAGATAAATTGCTTCTTTTCAATTCTCTGTATTTATTTCAAAGGTTATGTTGACGTTTTATAAATTGTTTAAATCGTTATCAAATAAACCAATTAAAACAAGAATGACCCAATACATGTTGCACTTGAAATAAATGATTTTTCCTTAAATAACTGACAAAAAAATTGGTGTAACTTAAATTGATCTGAAATAAATCGAAGCCACGCAATATTTTTAAGAAAATAGTATATTATTTTATAAGGAGCTAAAGTGATGACACTTTTTGTGGCGAATCTGTAATCTGGAATCTGCAAATACAGATGAGCCACAAAAAGTCACTTTGCTCCGCATAAAATATACTATTTTTTTCTTCAGACGTTTTTTACACCTAAATATGAAATAAGGAAAAATAATTAGGTTGTGAAAATGAGGAATAGTGAAATTTACTTAGCGTGCTCTGGTAAACAGCAGTAGACGTTGCTAGGTTTCGTTGAAAACAATGTATTAAGCAACTTGAAAATTGTGAAGATTCTCCGTGTTATTGTAAGTATTTTATTAAACTTTTTGTTCATGTTTGTGTAAATTAAAATATTACATTGTTAGGAGTATGATCGATTTGGAGAACTACACGCCGTCAGAAATTATTGAAGCGGCTAATACAGCAATAAATGATCTATTACCTACAAGATCGAGCAAAATCTATGAACGCGCTTTTCAGCATTTTATAAAATGGTGCTATGAAAAAAAATGTGGTCCCAATATTCGATGATAAAATGATTATTGAGCATTCAACATGGCGTAGATATAAGCAAATACTAAAAACTTCGTGCATATCTAAAGAGGGAGAATGAAGGATATACCCCAAAGCAGACCAATGTATTTACAAAAGACCAATTTAACAAATTCTTATCGGAAGCGTCGGACGAAAAATACTTGGCAATGAAGGTAAGTTTTAGAAATAGAATGAAAACAAGTCTTTATATCTTTATTTTTTTTTAGATAATTTTGATTATTGGAATCACAGGGGAATATCGTTGCGATGAAAGATGCGATGAAGATGAAGGTAGACGACATTGAGAACCTGAAAACTCTGCTACATATTAAAAGTCCAGATAGCAAAACAAAAAATATTAAATCATTTACAGTTGTAGGGGAATCTTTCCTAAATTTATATAACAAATATGTTGCTTTGCGTCCACGAGGTATGAATGATCGCCTATTTTTTTTGAAATATGGAAATGGAAAATGCTCAAGAGCGGTGATGGGAATCCATAAAATAAGTAGTGTTCCTAGGGAGGTAGCTTTTTTCTTAAAATTAGCGAACTATACAGAATACACAGGGCATTGTCTAAGAAGAACCTCAGCTACACTTTTGGTGGACGGCGGCGCAGATTTAATGTACTTGAAGCGCCATGGTGCCTTGAAAATTATTGCACCTAGTGCAAGCGCTACGAGTACAGAAGTTCATGTTGAAGAGGAAGAATTAAAGACCATTTCCTTAGAACGCAGCGAGACCTCCACTGTTACCTCTGGCGGATCTTATTTTGAAGAAAATGTTAGTTTTAATCATTGTACTTTTAATCTTTATAACTCTAAACAATAAATTTGTTTTCGTTGTTTTCCAAATTGAAGGTGAAGTTTAAAATGTCATCTTTTATTGACGTATGAAGGAAAAAATATTTCCTTGATAATCTAAGACGATTTTTGGGTACTCTGAATTATCTCAGACGTCTAAGTCAAAACTTATGCTGTCAAACCGACATTTGACACTTTAATTGCACGTATTTTAACTCGTAGAATCCAAATATGCAAGAATATACCGGGTATTGCATTTAACATTTAAGGCTTGGATTCATTTCCGGCAAAAACCGGAAATAGACCAGCTTGGATTTTTATGATAAGTGATTGGAAACACCCCAAATGTAAATAAACCCGTTAATTATTTTTTAGGTTATAAACTTGGTCCGACCTCCTGATCCAACGGGTATACTAATTTTTCATGTATAATAATACTCGCAAAGCACACATTCATCACCCTTGTAAAGTTCATGTAATCTGGCGAGAGACCAATAGCATAATGACCACCAATATCTTGAATATGTTATCGCAAACGTAGCAGCACATTTTTTTGTGTATATGATATTCTATCCTGCCACTTACAGCACAGGCGTTATCTACCAATACGATGCTTAAAAGTATTGAGGGCTAGTTTTGGTCAATTCTTTCCTGTCATATCACTGTTGATACCATATATTAGCTTTTCCATGTTGAGACACCATTGTCTAGTCCATTACACCTTCTCATATCTCCGCCAGTTTATTGCGTAACACCGCACTTTTTTCAAAGTTCACCCAATGCGGAATTGTTTTACATAGTCGCACTAAGATTAAATGGTAGTAGAGGTGTATAAGAATCACACCAAAGAAGCTTTCCCAGCTACACTGCTTATATATATATATATATATATATATATATATATATATATATATATATATATATATATATATATATATATATATATATATATATACAGGGTGTCCGCTAATTAATGGTACACAGCAAAACTGGATATTCCTTGGTTAAAAATATTGCGATTTGGCCAAACTTACCTTAGTCCAAAAGTTGATCATAACCGAGATACAGGGTGTTAAAGTGTTAATTTGCATTTCGTTTTTTCTTAATAATTCATCAACAGGGCGACATAACGGCACAAAATTAGATATGTCGGGTTTTCGGGGGTGAGAAATTCAAATCCGTTCTTATTTTTGACGCCACTTGAAGAGGCCGCCACTTACAGTACATTACATCTATTAAAAATGACCTAATTTTTTTGTATCTCCCTGTATTAGCCTAAATATTAAAGATTATGAATTTTCCATCTTTTTTACAAAAAAAAGTTATACCTTGTAAATGTCTCTCCGAGTGACCGTTTTCAAGATATTTGCGTATAAATTATTCAGTACACCGTTTCAAATTCTCAGATGTAAAATTTTGCTTGAAGTACCTAGGTTGTGATTAAATCAGATGCAATAATAAATGCTATAATTACTACAGAAATAACAACAAGAAAACTACAATACAAAAATATTAACATTTAATAAAAAAGAGAGCATCTTTCGACAATAACTGTTCAAAGTGATTACCATTCACTTCAATACATTTGAGAACCCGTCTGCTGAACGACCGTCTTATCCTAAATAATAACTGATCGTTTCGAAACTGTTCGACAGCATTTACAATTTTCTGCCATAATTCTTCTCGAGTGTTCACTGTTTCTTTATACACGAGCCATTTCAAATATCCCCAAAAACAAAAATCAAGTGGATTGAAATCGGGACTTCGAGGCGGCCAAGGCGTCTGGCTTCCACGACCTATCCAGCGATGAGGAAATTGAACATTTAGATAGTCTTTGACACGTCTAGAGAAATGTGCAGGGGCTCCATCCTGCATGAACACCATGTTTTGTCTTAGTTCTAGGGACAAATCATCAAAATACTCGGGTAACTGAATTTGCAGAAAATTAAGGTAGATTTCGCGGTTTAAATTGGTAGGTAATTCGAAGGGACCCAATACATGGTTACCAATAAGGCCGCACCAAACGTTAATTTTAAATTCATGTTGGAAGTGATGTTCGGCTACTAAATGTGGATTTTCCAAATCCCACGAATGTTTATTTCTAAAGTTAAAAACGCCTCTATGTATAAAGGTTGCTTCGTCGGTAAATAATATTTTGTCTAAAAACAATGGGTCGGCATTGTCCTGGATACGACAAAAACGAGCGAATGCCAGTCTAGCTGGCAAATCAGCTGGCAGTAAATTTTGTACAGGCGTGAAATGAAATGGATACAGTCTCTTCAGTAAGAATTTTGTGAACAGTGGACTTACCTAAGCCAGTTCTCGCAGCAAGGTATCTTGTGCTTAGTTCAGTTTTCAGCTACACGAATCAGAATTTCATCTTCCTGGTCAGGAGTTATAATCTTAGGGCGTCCTGTAGAATCTCGATTGGGACGAAACGAGCCTTTTTCTCCCAGTCGATCATAGAGATTCTTGAAAATTTTAAAATCTGGCTGTTTCCGTCGTGGATACATTTCCAAATACCTTCGATGCGCCCTACGTCCATTAAATAATTTCTGCGCGTATACACAAATCATATCACGCATTTCGTCATTTGAAAACTCATTATGTCTGGGCATTTTGTACACAGTTATAAAAATTAAAAAAAAAACGTACAAAATATCAACAAACACCCATAAAGTTTGACATTTTCAATTATAGCATTTATTATTGCATCTGATTTAATCACAGCTTACTTCAAGCAACATTTTTATGTGGAATTTGAAAAGGTGAACTGAATAATTTATACGCAAACATCTTGAAAACGGTCACTCGGAGAGACATTTACAATGTATAACTTTTTTTTGTAAAAAAGATGGAAAATTCATAATCTTTAATATTTAGGCTAATACAAGGAGATACAAAAAAATTAGGTCGTTTTTAATAGATGTAATGTACTGTAAGTGGCGGTCTCTACAAGTGGCGTCCAAAATAAGAACGGATTTGAATTTCTCACCCCCGAAAACCCCACATATCTAATTTTGTGCCATTATGTCGCCCTGTTGATGAATTATTACGAAAAAACGAAATGCAAATCAACACTTTAACACCCTGTATCTCGGTTATGATCAACTTTTGGACTAAGGTAAGTTTGGCTAAATGGCAATATTTTTAACCAAGGAATATCCAGTTTTGCTGTGTACCATTAATTAGCGGACACCCTGTATTATATATATATATATATATATATATATATATATATATACATAGGCACAGACACGGACACGGACACGGAGACGGACACGGACAAGGACACGGATACGGATACGGACACGAACACGGACACGGACACGGACAAAGACACGGACACGGACACGGGCACGGAGGACACGGACACAGAGACAAAGACAAAGACAGAGACAGATACAGAGACAGAGACAGAGACAGAGACAGAGACAGAGACAGAGACAGAGACAGAGACGGAGACGGAGACGGAGACAGAGACAGAGACAGAGACAGAGACAGAGACAGAGACAGAGACAGAGACAGAGACAGAGACAGAGACAGAGACAGAGACAGAGACAGAGAAGACAGAGACAGAGACAGAGACAGAGACAGAGACAGAGACAGAGACAGAGACAGAGACAGAGACAGAGACAGAGACAGAGACAGAGACAGAGACAGAGACAGAGACAGAGACAGAGACAGAGACAGAGACAGAGACAGAGACAGAGACAGAGACAGAGACAGAGACAGAGACAGAGACAGAGACAGAGACAGAGACAGAGACAGAGACAGAGACAGAGACAGAGACAGAGACAGAGACAGAGACAGAGACAGAGACAGAGACAGAGACAGAGACAGAGACAGAGACAGAGACAGAGACAGAGACAGAGACAGAGACAGAGACAGAGACAGAGGCAGAGGCAGAGGCAGAGACAGAGACAGAGACAGAGACAGAGACAGAGACAGAGGCAGACAGATACAGAGGCAGAGACAGAGACAGAGACAGAGACAGAGGCAGAGACAGAGACAGAGGCAGAGGCAGAGGCAGAGACAGAGACAGAGACAGAGACAGAGACAGAGACAGAGACACAGACAGACAGACACCGATACGGATACGCACACAGACATGGACACGGACATGGACAACGACACGGACACGGACACGGACACGGACACGGACACGGACACGGACACGGACACGGACACGGACACGGACACGGAGACGGATGCGGACGCGGACGCAGACGCAGACGCAGACGCAGACGCAGACGCAGACGCAGACGCAGACGCAGACGCAGACGCAGACGCAGACGCAGACGCAGACGCAGACGCAGACGCAGACGCAGACGCAGACGCAGACGCAGACGCAGACGCAGACGCAGACGCAGACGGAGACGGAGACGGAGACGGGGACGCGGACGCAGACGCAGACGCAGACACGAGGCGCAGACGTAGACGCAGACGCAGACGTAGACGCAGACGCAGACGCAGACGCAGACGCAGACGCAGACGCAGAAGCAGACGCAGACGCAGACGTAGACGCAGACGCAGACTTAAACGCAGACTCAGACGCAGACGGAGACGGAGACGGAGACGGAGACGGAGACGGAGACGCAGACGCAGACGCAGACGCAGACGCAGACGCAGACGCAGACGCAGACGCAGACGCAGACGCAGACGCAGACGCAGACGCAGACGCAGACGCAGACGCAGACGCAGACGCAGTCGCAGACGCAGACTCAGACGCAGTCGCCTACACATACGCAGACGCAAACGGAGACGGAGACGGAGACGCAGATGCAGACGCAGACGCAGACGCAGACGCAGAGGCAGAGGCAGACGCCGACGCAGACGCAGACGCAGACGCAGACACGAGGCGCAGACGCAGACGCAGACGTAGACGCAAACGCAGACGCAGACGCAGAAGCAGACGCAGACGCAGACGTAGGCGCAGACGCAGTCTTAGACGCAGACTCAGACGCAGACGCAGACGGAGACGGAGACGGAGACGGAGACGCAGACGCAGACGCAGACGCAGACGCAGACGCGGACGCAGACGCAGACGCAGACGCAGACGCAGACGTAGACACAGGCGCAGAAGCAGTCGCGGACGCAGACGCAGACGCAGACGCAGACGCAGACGCAGACGCAGACGCAGACGCAGACGCAGACGCAGTCGCAGACGCAGACTCATACGCAGTCGCCTACACATACGCAGAAGCAGACATACACGCAGACGTAGACGCAAAACGGAACGCAGGCCAACGCAAGCCACAAACCAA
>JARFJB010001368.1:0-60000 GCA_036346205.1 Vesta saturnalis
CCACTATTTCGTTCCCGAAGGCCTGACTAATTTATCAGCATCAGAATAAATTACGAAAATTATACGTGTAAATTCTCTCATTTTAACCCCGAGAATAATTGTGTACTTAAGACACCTGCATTCTGTTTGAAACAATTCTCAGAATTGTTTAATTTAGTTCACGCAGTCCTAAAAGATCGTGTAAACACGCCTCAGATTAATTCGTTTACAACAATTAATAATAGAAGCAATATTTAATAATAACTAACGTAGATTAGTTCGTGATAAACTCGGTCTTCCCTGTATTTAATAGGTAGAATAAGTTTCGCTTATAATAAAGTTATACGCGTTTAACAATAACAGACGTCTTCTAATAATAAAGAATTAATGCGTCTTATTGCCGGGCATAATTAAATGTTATGTATTAATCAATGTAAATACGTTCTCAATTAATTAAGAAATCCTGAGACCATCCTGATCAGTTAGAGTAAATAATCAAACGCGTACGAACAATTTGCATTCAGAAACGTATAAATATTAACCTGTCCTTTATGAAGAATTCCAAGTACTGAATTCACATCTATTCAGTCTGAAAGCCAAGTCACATATAAGAATAGCCATGCTTTTGCTTATGTAATACGGAGAATATTACACAACGCCACCTGATAAATACCACGCCACCGTTTACAGGGCCGGCCTAAGCGTTCGTAATAAATCAAAATAAATCCTCATTATCAGGATTTTTGGTCCTAACACACTAGCAATTGAACCACAATAATTTATATTCCCACAGAAACGTCTCAGGAGCCAATAATTCCACCACTATCGTCCACGGGGGACCAACCAAAACGGGCGCTACCAGGAAGGACACTCCGGTTAACCTGATATAAGATTTTTCTTGTTAATTTAATTCACCTAGTTTAGTATCTGATGATTTAGTTTTATAGAAGAAATAGGTAATATACGTTTAAAACATTTTATTGTAATTATTCAAAGTGTACAGTGTTAAGCACCAAAATACGAACCCCTCCCGTCTTGTTAAGACAAGACCCGATTTGAGCCAGACCGAGGCAAATTAAAATAAACCATTTTATTTATTGTAAGCAAAGTGGCTTACATACTTAAGTAGGATTCCAACAATTGACAGGATCTGCCGCTTACTCCGTGTTGTAGCGTAGTTTACTTATAAAGAACAAACGTGCCCCTCGGGGGAGGTTATACGGTTTACCTTTTATTCTGTGTCCATACATTATCATAAAAGCTCAAATGCGTGAAGCAAAGTAAGCATAAAGATCGAAGAAATAAGTAAATTAAAATTTGCAAGATTTCAATGTCGCGATCAATTATTATAAACACAATTAATAATTATTACGTAAATGGTATCTATGTATTCATTTTAACTTTATACACAATCATTTATGACAACGTAGGTAAGTTTTATTTTTGTCAACTTGTTACTTCACGTACGAAGTTAACGTAACAAAAACTGCACCAATGGGAGTGGTTCACAAACCCAAAAAGTTGGCCAAAATAAGAGAGATTTTTGAGTAGCTGATTTCAAATCTTAACCGTTTAATAAAAACAAAATGGCTAATTCAAAACGACGGCCATCGAACATAAGAAATTAAAAAAAATACCTACGCCAAATAGTTTTTACGATAGTTCTACTAAACCTTATTAAAATTATTAATTCCGTTATCGAGACCGATTAAATAAAATGATAAGGTTTTAGCGACAAGCGGATAAACCAATAAAATTGTAAAATTTTTTAATTTTGAAAATTATATTGCTTTGTCTGATGTGACTCTTAAACATTATAACTTTCTTTTAGTTTTGTGTGCTTACAAAAAAGAGTAAATAGTTCAATAATAATTAGCGACATTATATTTTAGGGTACTCAGCAAAATAAACAAATTACATTTGCTTCTTTCTGTAATAGGCATATGCAGGTCGCAAATGCGTCCGGAAACTGCGTTTGCGTTGGTATTCGTTGTAGTGACAGAAGTGATAGAATATTCGACATTTGACATGACAAAGCCTAATCGCGTTACCGTGTACGTGTACGCATCCGTTATTATGTCCGTAATGATTCCTTATAAACTACAAATTACATCTATAAATTGTAAAGTCAACAAATTGGTAAGGTATGTACAAAATTCGAGTAATGAATAATTTCGCAATTGCATTTTTTAGGTTATATTGGTTACTGTCAGTTGTCAATGATGCCAACTTAATTTCAGCAAGTACAACATTTTAAAAAGTACAATAATTTTGTTTATTGATTTTAATAACAACAAAAAATCTTGTGTATCACTGCCATAAAATGGTTTGCGAGTACTCATAAACGCCCATTTTTTGGCCTTGTAATACAAATAACTATTTTCTTATATATAATTAAATATAATCCTTATACGTTCATATAATATACACGGTGATCAAATTCAAGTGTTTACTATTGCTAACTTTTTTATTATTGAAGATACGATGTGGGTTAAATTAGAGAAGTTGTAATACTCCTTCCGCTGATTAACATGGTGGTAACAGAAAAACAATTGAACATCGCGTTTCCCAGTTATTTTAAAATTTATATTTATACCCTAATCGATTACCAGCCTAAAGCAAAAAATAAAGGAGATATGAGCCTATTTAAATGGCAGGCATAAAATGTAAAATAAAAAAAACAAAACGAATCAATTGATTTATTTTTTGTTAAAATTATTAGAAAAGCTTAAATTGGAATATATCTCCTCCTTGCTCAATACATTTTAGGGCACACTTAAATTCTCTTCTTGTAGCCTTTAAAGCCGTACGTCCATCTATGCTACGTATGATATAAGTTATCGCTATCTGAAGATCTTAGATATTATTGTAACGATTTTGGGTAGACTAATGATGATTTTTTCTATTATACATGCTTCTATTGCTGAAATTAGATTCATCGCTCCAGAGAATTAGCCTTTCGAAATCAGGGTTTGGGTTTTATGTATTTTTAAACCATAGGCAAAGTATAATTCTTCTTTCTTGGTCGCCCGGTAAAAGACTCTAAAGCATGTCTGTATTTATACGGTACGTATTTATGTTTTTTCAAAATATTCCTTATAGTTCCGAAACATAATCCACAATCTCTCATGCAATCTCGTATGGAATTTTCACGATTTACTTCAAAATAAGCTAGCACATGTATTTCCGTTTCTTCATACATCACAATTTTTTTAACATACCTTTGGCAAAAACGTTACCATTTGATCTAAATTTTCTATATAATTTCATAAAATATTTGAAAAATCTGGAACACTGGAACTGGCAGGATCCGTAACTAAAAAAAAAAAAAATACAGTCAAGTACCACACAAAATTAAAAAAAAAATTAAAAAACACCGAACGCGTTTCAATAGCTATGCTATCATCATCAGCGGTCGACTAGTCTACTAGCCGACTGGCGAAACTTGGCCAAAAGTTGTAAAATGAGCCAATAAGTCGATTTACCGATAGTGAAGAAAAAAGTTGATTGTATAACCTTCTATACCTACATATGTATATGTAGGTTGGAAGGTAAAAACGACAAGATTTACTGGTTTTATTATTTCGCATAGCATCCCTAGATGATTTAGAAATAAAAATCGCTAAACACAATTAAGGGACGTACTTTGGTACTAAATTAAATAATAAATATAGCATATTTTGTATAATATTTCGTTTTTATTTAAATTTTATGGTATCGTATAAGCGAAAAGTGAAATAGGCTCATATCTCCTTTCCTTTTGGTTTTAGGCTGAAATTCGTAATAACCTTTTATGTTAAGAAAAGCGTTGGCAATCGATTAGCATCTAAATATACAGGGTGTCCCATTTAAGAAAACTACATTTTTTAAAATAACTCGGAAACGCGATGTTTTAATTGTTTTTTTGTTACCACCACGTTAATCAGCGGAAGGACTACTAGTACTTCTCTAATTTAACCGACCTCGTAGCTTAAATAATAATAAAGTTAGCAATAGTGCATACTTGAATTTGATCACTGTGTATATTATATGAACGTATAAGTATTATATTTAATTCAAACATCTAATATTTTATTAGATCTTTGATTTAATGATATATAAGAAAATAGTTATTTGTATTACAAGGCCAGAAAATAGGTGTTTATGAGTACTCGCAAATGTATGGCGATGTTTTAAGTTTTGTTGGGGGTAGCTTCTTCATACTTGAAATATATGGGTCCGAGGACACCACCAAACTATAGAAGATATCTTCCACTGTTTTATGTTTTGTAAACAGAAGTAGGTACATATAGTACCATGAGTATTTTTTCAAAAAGGAAATTAAGCGACATCTTTTAACCGTTGTTAATTTCTTAACTGAACGTCACAGATCAACTAAACATCACCTGTCAGCATAAAAATGGTGGCGAACTGGAAAATTATGTTCATTTTAATCACTAGATGGCACTAGTAGTCGAGTCCATCTAATTTGCGTATGTGCGACAAAGTTTTTAAACTGGTTTAAAATGTTACCAACCTGTACTAAACCGGTAAGTTGCAGGGATTTGTCATTTGTATCTTTTTTGTTTAACTTTAGACTACAGTTTAAAAAATTTTCATTTCTTTTAATTTCCGCTTTGTAGGTTGGAAAGTCGCGTATTGTTCCACACCAGAGATTTTTGTATAATTATGTGTAATTAAGATCAAATTTTTGGTTTATTATTTTAAATATACTTACACATCTTGGGTTACGTGTTTGCATTATTTTATGAGATAATAAAGAATTATTTAATTAATTTACAATCTGAACTTACATATCTCTAAACAAATATTATAAGAAACATCTCATATTTGCAGTAGGTACCTAATTTTTTTTATAATTAAATGATTCGAATTTATAAAACCATTTATTATTCTGGAATAATAATCCTCTTTTACCATAATGAGCTAATCATCTGCGATTAGCTATGAAAACATGTCTGTCATTACATTATACTCTCTTTTTATGATAAATTGGATATGGTTAACAGTATTAATTTATGGCCAAAGGGAGTTACAGTAGGCAAGTTGTTTATCATCTGGGACGAAAGAAAGAGTAATAAAAACTACAAACGCCGCCTGTAGAGTAACAACAGTTGACACAAAAATTGAACTCTACAGTAAAAAATCTGATGTGTACAATAAGGACCTCACAATACAATGCAATTGATAATTTAAACAAGCACAAGTAGAATTGAAAGAATTTGATGTGTTTTATAACTAGTGTACTGTTTTTTTTTGATACTAAAAATTTTGTACAGTTTGTTCATATCATTAAATTGTTAAATTGTTTTATTACAAAAATCGTAATACTTCAACAGAAACAATTAAATATGACGACCAAGACACATTATCTTAAATTTAAGTTATTATTTAAATAATACCTATAAAGCTTGACGTACTAAACAAAAATGATCATGATCGAAAAAGTTGATCAGAGAAAGTAAATAATTATAATCACCTAGTGTACATTTATCTAGTTCTGAAAATTCAAAACGTGTAAATATGTGCATAAAGTACAATTTTTATAAACATATACTTTATAAATCCACTTGTTGCTCATATGTTTACATTCTTTCCATAGTTAACTTTCGTTGTTGCGAAAATAATGGCTCAAAACGTGTAAAAATGCAAAAATCCGACAATTTTTGACCCAAGGGCCAAAAATCATCTCAAATGGTCAGAAATGTCTCAAAACGAATAAAAATGCAAAAATAATTTTTGAACATTTTTTAGCAAAGGGTGAAACCCAAAAATCGTCTCAAATGGTTAGAAATGGATCAAAACGTGTAAAAATGAAAAAAAAATCGAAAATTTTTTATCAAAGGGCCAAAATTTTTTTTTTCAAAAATCGTTTCAAATGGCCAGAAACCCCTTAACACATATAATAAGATAAGATAAAAACACTGGTACATTATGCGTCTTGAACCCGAGACGCCGAGACATCAACCAAACGCGCTGCCACTGCGTTACCAGAGGAGTTCACGAACGAACGAAAAACTTAGTAGATATTCAATTCTAGGATGGTTCACTTAGTTGCCTACGTAAAGACGTGTCGGTTTGCTACGAATAACCGTTCGTATTTGTAATAGTCGAAATCTGGAATTCCATTTTGACTGTACAGGTTTCGCTCAAAAGTTCATCATTTCTTTTACTCACGTATTCGAACCTGGGTACTAAATTTCACGACGATCGGATTATCTATGTGGACGCTTCGCGCTGGAACACTTACAGACGGACAGCCAGACATACATTTTGAAACTTTCATGGTTGAAACTCTTTTTTCCAACTTACGGCAAAGCAATTTTTAAGTATTGTAGCTCATTTTAAAGGAAATTTAGTCTTTAATAATACGCTTTCTATCTATTTTTTATTTTGCGATAATTCACAAAAACTAAATTGCTGCGCTCGAAATTTCGCCGACCGATTACAATACCTACCAATACTTTCGTACTGTGAGGTAAAAATAGTGTACAAGGGTTAAATCCCCAAGTTTTATTGCTAAATGTTTGTAATCTAAAATGTGGTAAATTTAATAAATTTTGACATATCCCAGTATGTTAATTTAAAATTTTTATGTTTTATAGAATCTGCTCATAAACCAGACCAATTAAATTTATTATACATTAATGGTTTTAAATTATGTTCTTTTTAGGGTTACAATATGGATTAGACACAATTTGGATTATACATTTTGTATCAGACAAACATATCGTAGTATGTGGAGTTTTATGCAAACAAGGAGAGTGCAGATATGTTGTTATTTTAAATTGTTACAGATCACCCTCTGGTGATTATAAAATATCTTTGAATCAATTGTATGAAGTACTGCAATTTATATTTAAGCCGGGTACCTATAGAAATAATTCTATGCAGGAATTTCAACGCAAATAGCTTACCTTCACTGTACGGCAATGAAAAATTTGATCAGTTGAAAGTTACAATATATATATATATATATATATATATATATATATATATATATATATATATATATATATATATATGCAATTTAACTTCACTTAGACAAGGTCAAAGAATAGGCAAGGGATTTAGACACACAATAATAAAAGCACAAAACAATACATACGTACAATTAAATTACAATAAATTACATATATGAGGAGAAATCAGTTCGTAGACAAACGATTCTAAATAAGCTGCAGAATCAAAGACACTTAGAATATCATTAAAACAAAGCCTTGCAAGGGTCAGGTGTAAATAAATCATAAGAAAATGACCGGTAACCTACCCGCAAGTGACTACGCCACAAATGACAGCATCCCTTCCTCAGCTTCCACGTTCATCTATACATCTCTCTGCATTTAAAAACAATAAGACCGGGTTTGTTTAACAGTAACAATGGGATTCGAGGTGGTATTAAGGTCATCTGGATCCGTGTCTGTAAACCCCTGTATCGTTTATAACAATTTAACTGGGGTCTATCGTGCCACGTTTGTCTACGCCTTACTCTCTACATGGGCGAAAATATTAGTAAACAGCCAACTCACACGCAATGAGGAAGGGGACACTGTACTGTCTGACGCGGTGTCCTTTTATTTGAACAGATTTCAGCTTAATGGGCGTGCTTGCGTAACTAAATAAATACTTCTTGCGAGACAATGATTGATTTTTAATAAGTTACATAGGCTTGTTGAATTATTTGCTGGGAGCTTCAGTTTACATTAAAATACCTACTTACGTTTGAATATAATACTTTAATTAATCACTGTATCACCAACACTTAATGCCGTTTAAGCCTAAGACGGTAACGATTATTTATAGATATATTGTTTACACGCCTGCTTATTAAAACCCGAATATTTACGAATATTTAGCGATACGTTTATTTACACGACCACTTTAATTATGCCTATTTATGTAGTGCTATTTCCGTTAAATGTAGAAATAGGTGGAGCAAAGCGTATCCCTTAAGTGGGAAACCTTGTAGCAAAAACGAAAAAAGACTTATTCATTTACATGAGGGCACAATGAAATATATAAATGTTAATGTAACAGAACAAAAACGGCTTATTCTTTATAACAAACGTCAAAGAAATTATGAAATCTTTTTGAACGGGTGGGGCAAAGTGGAATTAGCAATGGAACAAAGGATTTTTATAACTAAAAAGGTTTCGAAATGAAATTTAATGAAAAAAAAATGTTATGAAAATGGAACTCTTGCATACCGTAAGAATTCAAAATCAGTAAGCTTTCTCACTATACCATTGAAATATATTATACTTTCATCATCTTTTTAGGGAAAGACAAACAACATTGCCACTGTGTCTATACTATTTTACTGTTATGGTAAGTGGTAATACAAGGTGGATTCTAATCAACTGTGACCTAGATATTTTTCAAGGACAAGTTCATCGAAGGTCAAGGAACAATTTAACCTTGACCTACTTTTTAGCTTAGACAACAGCTTGTCATTCTTCCTGTTTTCACGAACCAATTCTATGTTTAGATTTCTAAGAATTGTAATATGATATCCCTGCAGATCAATAAACGTTGGTCTTGAGCATTGATTTCTAAGAATTGTAATAACCCAGCGGATCAATAACCGTTGACCTTGAAAATAGATTTCTAAGAATTGTAATAACCCTGTAGGTCTATAAATTTCGACACTGAAAATTGATTTCTACGAATTGTAATATGATACCCCTACACTTCAATTAACCTTAACCTTGAAAATTGATTCCCAACTGTAATATGACACCTTTACAACTACCACTTTATACTTTTTAGAAATCTCGAGGTCACACACATAGGTTTGCAATAGGTGCTTCCTGCAAATCAATAAACTTTGACCAGATACATAAAAACCACTCAAAACAAATCAGATTCATAGAGTCAATACAAGAACCATTTAACTTTGACAAAGTAGAATCCCCCACTCATGACCTTTACTCTGAAAATTCTATTTCTAAGTATATTTCCCGCATGTGCAATTTACTCCTATACAGCAATGCAACTTCGTTAGGATTACAGCGATAATCCCATTGAAAGTTATGCATTACAGCGGTAATTCAACTGCAATGACATCATACTCAACTACCATAGTTTCAGAGCTACTCTTGTCAACAAGACGCATATCTCAAACACTGACAACCACGTTAAAAAAAGTTAAGATTATTGTAAAAATGAAACCATTTCGTAAAATTTCGTGAGAAACCATTGACAGCAATATTGAAAAGTGTGTTCCGAAGAATACAGTGAAACATCAATCATTTATTGGGACGCAAGTATTGTTCGTTTTCTAAATTTTGTTCCATGCTTAGTAATTAAAAAGTTTTGTCGTTTTTTAAATTTAAACTTTTAATTAATTAAATAAAGGTTTTGTTCTTAAAAATTATTATTAATTTAAATAAATACATAAATAAAAAGTTTACCTCCAGTAGGATTTGAACCTACCACCTGTACTTTTTATTTATGTATTTAATTAAATTAATAATAATTTTTAATTACATATTTACCTTTGAACTTATTCGTTAATAACAAAACTTATAATAAAAAGGTTTTGTTCATTTATTAAATTTACATAATTAACTAAAATTTTTTAGTTTGTATATATATATATATATATATATATATATATATATATATATATATATATATATATATATATATAACAGTGTTTGGTACATCGATGCAAATATTTAAAGGGGTGATAAAATACGTGATTTTGAGTCGATTTAAGCAAACATACCTATATACCAAGTGTTACCGTTTTTTTGAGATAATGCCACTTTTAATATTTCTTGATTTTATCGTGCTTTTCTGCAAATATCGAAGCGTACAAGAGTAACAAGCCGTCTTATGGCAAACTTATACTAAGTTTTTTATTCCTTATTAAGTGATTGTTCATACTATTTTATCAGAAAAGCCTAAAATGTCTTGTCTAGAACTTCTTAAACATGAAAGTCTTAATTTGTAAAAAAGCAATCACTAAAATGCAAACGTGGATTTAGTCTAAAATCTTTCGTTAATTTTTTTTCCAATTTCAGTAAAACTTTCTTGGGCCTTTAAGATAGCATGAATAGATTTACAAAAAAATTTTTACAAATTGGAAAAATTTAATTTAATTACCAAAGTACCTCCTAGGCGCATTCGCCAAAACGTAAAATAGCCCTTCATTATTTAGTTTAGATAGTTTAAAAAAAGCAGATTTTTAGAAAATGTCCTATTTATTAACACATTAATAGTAATATTATTGGTGTTCAAAATGAGATCCACCGTTTCGAATACAATTTCGAGCCCGTTTTAGTACTGCACGAGGCAAACATCATTCTGAAACACCCTGTATATATATTCTATTCTGGAAATATTCTACCAAATACCACGCGTGGATCAAAATTAATCAGATAAACCGTTGTTTTGTTAAGGAAACCGCATTCGTTGGTTTTCTCTGTTGGTTAAAAGAAGAATCCCCCTTCTTCGGAGTCGGGCTCTTTTAACTTTTAACGAACAGAGAAAACCAACTCATGCAGTTTCCAAGCAACGCCGCTTTTTCCCGGATTATCGATGATTTTGGACGCACTAGTGGTATTATATATGAATATCCCTGCAGGTCAATTAACCTTGAAAATTGATTTTTTAAGAATTGGAATAACTTTGATTCTTTGAATTAACACATGACCTTGACTCAATTTAGTCAAATTCTAATAACTGCCTGAAAATCGTGACCTTGAACACTCCCCACCAACATACACGCGACCTTGAAAAATTTCAAGGTTAAAGTGAGCCAGCCTCCCCCACGCATGACCTTCAATAAACTTGACCTTGAAACATATCTAGGTCAAAGTGGATTAGACTGTCTACGAAATTGTTTTTGTACGTTTCTTTTCCCATTTTCTATAGAAGATATTTCTGAATGTTTTTAATATCATATATGTTCTCTGTTGCTAATGTCATGCCTTCCGTTGGTACTTCATCTTATTCTTCTTCAAAGAATACTCAGAAACGCTATCAAGAAACATAGTAGATTCTGAATTGGAGCTACTGTCTTCAGATTTCGTTTTAACAAGTTTAATAGGTTTAGAAAAAAAGTTTTTGTGTTACCGTTTTTATCGTTTTGGGTATACCCTTTGCTCTTAAAGATCATTTTAATTCCTGAATATTTGGTGTCGATGTAAGCACTATTGTTTTTCCTTTTTTAGTATTCTTCCTTTTATTATTCGAAGCTGCAGCTTTTGGCAAAGCCATTATGTTCTGCGGCGAAAAATAAACTGATATTAATGGGGAAGTCGCCTTGCAGCGAATTAAAGTACAGTGTTCTAACTACGTCGTATGTGTTTTTTTAATAAGTTCTCAACAAACCTTACGATTCTCATGAACGTTCATTTTTGACGGTATAAGGAAAAATGTTGGGGTTATAGGGGCATGTTCCTATATTTGTAAACGCTTTTAGAGCTGTTTGGATTGTCGCAGCTCGTTGGTAGGCTGTTCCAAACAGTTTTCCAACGTCGCGGATTGTAACAACCCTTCCTAGGTTATTATACAGCCACTGTTTGATTTCTTGTTGGAACTCAATGACAGTTTCGGGGGAAAGTTCTAATTCATATATTAGATTCCGTCTGGTTCTTGGAATAATAAAAAACGGTGGTATGTGTTGGACCCACTGAACTATACTTATACTGGAACCCGCGCTCCGTCCGCCAGCCAGATCCAAGAGGGGGGCTGCAAGAGACGTCTCAGTCCTACTCTCGAGCGTACGCACATGCATATAGCAGTCGATTGTCATGTCGCAACGTTTTAAAAGGATTTGATATGTTTTGAAAAACTTTAATGATGAATTTTTCAATGATAATTTGTTAATAACACAGGCATTTACAAATTTCCATTGAAACTCAATTTACCTACTGTTAGACTCAGTCATTTCACAAAAATAATGAATTATAAAAATAATTTCAAGGTATAATCAATTTTTAATTAGCCATAAAAGATGTAAAGCACATTTTATAAATTAAATGTAGTTACACGTGTTCCCATAGTGCATTCTACATTGTCGGTATGTATAAAAATTGTAATCAGTTTGTAAAGGTGTAGAAAAAATATAATCGTAAAAACAAACGTGACGACAACAATTATATATTAAGTGGATGAATAAATGCAACAAACAATAAACAGTATAATCTATTAATGACTGAAGTTGACGTCATGTCAAATCTAGGAAATTTCTTTGCTTAGTTATAACTTATAAGTTTTTGTTATGAACGAATAAGTTCAAAAGTAAATATATAATTAAAAATTATTATTAATTATATTAAATACATAAATAAAAAGTTTACCTCGAGTAGGATGTTTTTGAAATAATTAATAATAATTCTTTGCTTAGTATTTGCAACACACAATTATATTGTAAAATCAATAGGTTTCTACCTTTTTTGCCATTCTTCATTCCTGTATTAATTTTTCGGTATATTCACAAAGAGTTATTTTCATAACTTGAAAAAATTAAAGATAATATTTATAGAAATAGATTGCATAATTTAGATGAATTAATGGAAGCAGTTGAACAGCATGTTTTTGAAAACATGAAGCGGAGAATTAATTTATGGCTACAGCATCAGGGTCATCATTTTCAACATTTTCGTAATTATATTAATTTAATGAAGAATGTTTGTTTGTATTTTGTCATAACAATAATTTTAAAATTTATTTTGTTAAATAATTGTAATTAGCGTATATTGGCAATAAACATTTCCAAAAGTAGGGGTATTCTGTTTAATTTTAACAAACAATGTTTATAATTACATGAAAGGTGATTACCCCATGGGACGCTAATGTCAATCGTCGCGACCGAAATGAAGTGTAGTGGTACCAACCTAACCAAAATTTGCTACATGACGTCAGCTTCAATCATTAATAGACACTCGTTAGTAAAAATCAATCATTATTAAGTTACATTTTGGTTAGTTTGTTTTAGTGACGTGCTTTAACGCTGTCTGCTCTCTGACGCAGAGGAGGCGCAAACCGTTACGAAAAGGACCCTTGCGCGCTATCTATCTCGTCTCGCGGCTTTTCTATGGTACAGAGCCCCAATGCGCGTTCCAGTATAAGTATGGTTCAATGATTGGACCTATTGCACTAAAGCATATTTCGGCGGTAATGAAAACGCCACGTTCCGCTGATGGTAATGTTTCCACCAGTTTCTTCCTTTTAAGAAAAGAACCTTGTCTGGCTTATTCGGAACGATTGTCATCGCGGTCTCGCCGCAGTTATAAATTCTGCTTGGTGGAAAACGATATTTGTCAAATAAACTAGCAGGTAGTGTAAAAAATCTTTCCACATTGCGCCTATTGAAAGCGGCAGCTCTTGTCGTGAATGTTTTTTTCAGAAAGTCGGAGTGAAATGTTTTTAAATTCTCTCCTGGTGTGTACCGATGCTTTAAAGTTCTATACGTATACTTCTACACCCATGGCTACAAATTTTAGCTGCTTTACAGTTTGAGTAATAACAAGAAGATTTTGTGCTTTCTGCTCAGTCGTAGATTAAAGTGGGCCAGGTTCATAAAATTATCAATTTGCCTTATTAACCAAAAAATATTTACATGTACCTAGATATGTTCGCTTTAAAATCGGGGTTGCTTCTTCCTGAAACTAATAGTTAAATACTCGGACGCCAACTTGTTTTTAAATATGGAATAAACAAGTAAACTATTATACAATAAAGTTAAAATAAATTTCTACAATAACAAATTTAATTACACCACCTATATTTAATTATAAACTGAAATACTTAATGCTAATGTTAGTAACGTTATAACCTAATGAATACTGCATGCTGCATGCTGGGTCAACGTTTTGGAAATTGTTGGGTTTCAGGTTGAAATCAATCTGGATTTGTATGCTTAATAATTCCCAAATGAATAAATTTCACTCTTGATTAATCGTACTAATACCGTAACTTAGATAAACGGTAAAATATTTAATTGCGCAGATATGTTTAAAGGTGTAAAGGTGAAGTTAAAGTAAAAAATAAAACGTAAACGTGAAAGTAAAAATACAAGTGCCTGAAATGCAAACGTCTCAAACATTGTAAAATATCTTTAAATAACTCCCAATAGAATTTACAACACTCTTTATAAAAAATATTTAACAGAGCAAAAATGGATGCTACATCCACCTTCTTAACTCAACCAAAAACTACGCTCAGGTTTTTACGCATGAACATGTCTGAAACTCGAATGTGCAAACGATATGCGTACGAGTTCTAATTAAAATAATTAAATGCATGTTTTTATGCAACTAGATATGCAACACATGCTGCACGAAATGCACGTTAAATTGCCTACATAGAGGTGAATTATTAACAATACGTTCGAAGTTTGTTACAAGTGTACGGCGTGAAGGTTGTAACGATCCGCGCTATTATTTTAATTTAACATTTCTTTAGTTAACACATTAATATCCATAATGCCTATAACAAGTATTTGTTGTGTTTGCAAAGTTGGTAGATTATACGAAACGGAATACAAAGAATAATTTGAGGTTAAATAGCCAAGAAGACATCTGACAGCGTCATGCGCTTTGACTATTGAATCGACATACGTTTTTAAGTCCTGCATTTAAAATATATAGCAGACGTACGTGTATAAATTATAACCCGTCTTTCTTTAAGTGGGGACTTCGCACTAAGATAAAGGGAAACAGATGCATTTCACAGTAATAATTATATCCCCATTCTCGAGTCCGCCATGAGACACCTCTCCCCGGCTCTACTTATATCTACCATAAGCATCGACAAAATAACTATCAACGATGTTTTAAGCGCTATACGTAAATCAAATACGGCTGGTTGCGATCAAATTCCTAGCTTTTTAGTAAAGGACTGTATGAATATTTTTGCAGAACCATTATTGCATATATTTAACATATCAATTAACGACAACATATTTCCTAATGTTTGGAAGATAGCTAACATTTGTCCAATCCTAAAGAGCGCTGATTCTAACGATGTTACAAATTATCGGCCGATCGGCATTTTAAATAACTTTAGTAAAGTGTTTGAAATTGTGCTGTACTCCAAAATTTATCCTTTAATTAATCGATACATTTCTCATTTTCAACACGCATTCATGGAGATAAGGTCAACAGCCACAAACTTAGCGTGCCTCACTCAATTTATAGCCAGTACACTTGACAATCATGGCCAAGTTGATGTCATATATATTGACTTTGCCAAAGCATTTGATTGCATCCCACATGACATCATCTTAGCTAAATTAGCCATCTTTGGTTTCAGTCAATCTTTAGTCATTATTTGCACCCTACTTGGCTAATCGTAATCAAATGGTCACTTTCAATAGTTACACTTCCTCTTCCATTAACGTAACTTCTGGAGTACCCCATGGGTCAAATTTAGGACTACTGATATTTTTACTTTTCATTAACGACTTACTATCTTAAATTGGGTGCAATAAACTGCTGTTTGCGATGATCTTAAAATTTATTCATCTATTTCATCCATTCATGACTGCAATCTCATTCAACACGAGCTTCATGTTCTGCAAGACTGGTGCGATGTTAACTGTTTGTTTTTAAATATATCTAAATGTAAAGCAGTAACTTATACACGCAAAACCAAATTGATAGAATTTTGTTATAACATTGACTCAGTTGTGCTGACCATAAGTAACATTGTTAAAGATTTAGGCAGATCTTACTTTCAACTCTTAGCTTTATTGTCCGAAATTGTAAACGCTTTTCTAATGTAACTGCCTTACGGTGCTCATTTTACTCACTAGTACGCACTAAACTGGAGTACTGTGCAGTTATTTGGAATCCTATTTACCAAAACCAAAAGGATCTCCTTGAAAGTGTTCAAACATTTTTTTTAAAGTTTTTAGTTTTTAAATTGGATAATATATATCCTCCCATTGGCTGTCAACAGGACCTACTCCTTCAACAGTTTGGTTTTTGTTCCTTAGAACGTAGACGATGTGAAATTAGTATCACTTTTCTTTATAAAATATTGCACAATATGATAGATTGTTCTGATTTGTTATCGTTCGTTGACTATCACGTTCCTTCTTACTTTTCACGTCACTGCAAAACGTTTTATTGTTTTAACACCTAAAACGTATATGCTATACAGGTCTCCGACCTTTAGCTGCATCCGCTATTGTAATAATTTGCCAAATTCGATCGATGTTAATCATAACTCATTAAAAGATATTTTGAATTCAATAAAGCATTGATTTTTTGTTTGTTTTTTTTTGTTACTATTATGGACTATTATGGACATTTTATGTATTTACTTTTTTATACTTTTATCAATGTATAAAGATAAATAGAATGGTACATGAAATACACTATGGATTATGTATTAGTTTCAGTTCAAGTAACTGTCCTGTATTTGGAATTTTTTTTATTCTGTTGGACAATAAATTTATTACTATTCTTTTTGTGGGCGTCGACAATTAAGGTCATTGGTCCATTATGCAGTAGTGATCAAATCCTGTCTAACAACTCTGTGGCTTGTAAAAAATGATGACATTTCTAATATGTTGTGGCTGGTTTAACATGTCTTCTAGTTCTCCTGTTAGCTGGTACGATTGTCTCATAGCGTGAAGTCCAGGGCATGTGCACAATATGTGTTGAACTGAGATCTGATCACCACAAGTCAAGGAAACTGGAGGAGGTTCCCCGAGTAGCAGGTGGACGTGTGTTAATTTGGTATGGCCAATCCTTAATTTTTGGATTCTAACACGTTTGGCTCTATTCAATCGTAGGGGTGGTTTCTACCGCTTAGTTTGACCTACCGCGGTAGTCAACGCCGCTTTGAGGTCTAAGTGACTCACCTCAGGGACATTCACCTGTGCTCCCCTCGTGGCTTGTTTAGCCACCCCGTCATCCAAAACATTACCACCTACTCCTATGTGGCCAGGGGGACATACCAAAACCGCCCTTTTACCATTCTCAGTAATGGTCTTATACAGCACCTCAATTTTTTGAATAAGCGGATAGCGAGGATAGCGACGTTTAACACTATTAACTGCACTAAGATTGTCGCTAATGGTAATAAAGCATGTCCCTCTACGACTCATCATGAAGTATAACAGGGCTTGCCATATAGCGTAGAGTTCGACACTCAATATGGTGCACATAGGAGCTAAACAGTTCATAGGCTCTTGCACGAACCCGCGCTGATCACGGAAAATAAGGTGATAGTTTGGGTGGTTTGGTTGGGCACGTATCCCCGCAACGTGTCTACAAAGAAATGCATCTCGTCTCTGTGATAGTGAGAAAAAGCCGGATTCCGAGTATATTTTATTCACGGGACTGGTAGGAAAAGGAACTATCGAGTATCTCAGTCCCACGTGGTGCATGGGGTCTAATCTCCTTAGAGTAGACTTACGAGCGAGGAGTAAACCACGCAACCATAATCTACCCTGGATAGCAAGAGGGAATGGTGAATGTTCAACATGGTGTCAGGGTCGACACCCCACTTCGTGTCCGCAAGCGCTTTGAGAGTATTGATAGACGCTTTGCATCTATCAACGAGACCATCGATGTGCTGTTTCCTCCTTAACTGCTCGTCAAATATTAGGCCCAAGAACTTGAACGACCTTGACGTTGGAATAGCGTTATCTTGGAAGAAAAGAACTGGGTCATAATGGGGGTTTCTAAACCGACAAAAATGGACGCACTTGGTCTTCGCCCGTGAAAACTTGAAACCGGCATTCTCGGGGTTCTGAATTATGGTATTTATTACCAATTGAAGGGTCCTCGAGATTTGGCCAATGGTGGGCCCTGACCAGAAAATTGCTAAGTCGTCCATGTGAAGGCACCTTTATACCCTTTCGTGAATGTCCGTCGCAAGGTCATTAATGACAACTGCAAACCCTGAAGGATGCCGTTTTCCATAACCCTTGACCTCGATAAGTAATTACTGCACTTGATCCTGAAGCTCCTATCGCGCAGGTAGTTTGCCAGAAAAATGGCTAAGTTCCCCTCAATCCCCAATTATGCAGTTTGTGCAGCACTCCATATCGCCACGTCATATCATACGCCTTCCCTAAGTCGAAGAAAAGAGCTACCGTGTCTTGTCTATCTCTAAATGAACACTGTACATCATTCTTGAGATACATCAGTTGATCAGTGGTGGACCGGTTCCGACGGAATCCAGCTTGATGATCGACAAGGCAGTTGTTCGATTCAAGATACCACACAAGTCTGTTTTTGACCATCGCTCGAAGAGGTTGCCTATACAACAAATGAGACTTATGGGCCTGTAGCTGGATGGGGTCAAGGGATCTTTACCGCCTTTTAGAACTGGAACGACCACCGCCCCCTTCCATTATCTAGGATACGTGTTCTCCGACCAAGCTTTGTTATATAGGTTCAACAGAGTCGTTTTGGTGACCGGGGAAGGTGACGGATGAACGTGTAAGGGAGCGCGCTCGGAACCAGGCGACGTGGATTTGGAGCATTGCAAAGCCTCTTCAAATTCTGCCATAAAAAACGGTGTATTATAGGGAAGCATGTTGTCATTGCTGAAGTCGAGAGGATTCTCTCGATCTCACTAATAAATTTTCGGAACTGCTAGCTTCTTCAAACTGATCTGCGATCGTTTCGGCAATGCATTCGGGTGAGCCATCCTTCATTTTGATGTATTTTAGGGTCTCGCACACTCTGCCCACCGCTATAGCCCTTATCTTCCGCCATACTTCAGACGTGTTCGGCCCAATCGTTGAAACGTACTCGTTCCAAGAAGCCCGTTTGCAGTCCAGGATTTTACGGCTGGCGATTGCCCTCGCGCGTTTGAATGCGACTAAGTTCGCTAAGGTGGGACAGCGACGAAACACATTGAAGGCCTTCTCATTCGTAATTGCCACTCTCACCTCCGGGCACCACCAAGTAACTTTCCTTACTAACCTCTGCCCTCCGGTTTCTGGAATTGAGGCTTTTGCGGCACGTCTAATGGTATCTGTTATTATTTGTACTCCTTGGGATAGGCAAGCATATGGATTCATGTCCGTAGACATTTTATCCTTAAACAGGGACCAATCCGCCCTTATCAGGTTCCATCTGCGGGTAGTGGTAACAAGAGATCTAGGGGTTTAAGTTTCGATAGCGATGGGGAAATGATCACTATTGTGGAGGTCACCAAGGGGTTCCCATCCAAAACGAGTGGATAAAAGCGGAGAGGCGAGGGCAAGGTCGATGGCGTGGAAAAAAGTAGAAGCGCCCGTTATATAATAAGGTGATATCATCCCGTTCAAGCAGTTTTTCTACTTTTCGACCGCTGCTGTCTCTAGATTCCGAACCCCATAGAGGACTATGTGCGTTAAAATCTCTTACCAGTAGGAACGGAACCGGTAGCTGACCCACCAGATGTTCCAGGTCTTCTACTTCCCAAACCGCCCTTGGTAGGTACAAACTGCATACAGACAAGACAATCGGATGCGATAGCCGAACCGCTACCGCCTATATCGAGGTGTTTAAAGGTAGCGTCGTAGATACAGCATTGCATCTAGTCAATATCGCTACTCCTCCTCGAACCCTAACGTTTACATAGTCGTCTTTCCTTACAATACTGTAATCTCTCAACCCATACGGTTGACCGTGTTTTAGATGTGTCTCTTGTATACACACATATCGGTTGCTGGTCTGTCAATATTGTCTTCAGGTCACAGTACTTTTGCACAACTCCGTTACAGTTCCACTGAATAATAGTGTCCATTGTTTGTGAATAAATAAATAAATAAATCTATACATAAAAAAATAACATTGACACGTTTTAAGACAAACATATATATCACAGAAATAAAGTAATTGTTACAAAATATCACAGATCGAAAATGTTACAGATAATAACGGGTATCTTTATAATAATATCACAGATTGGTATATCACAAAAGTATCTTAGCTTATACACGCCCCTTCCGAAATACCCTCCGCTGGACGGCAATTTCTGAGCTTTCCTTT
Source organism: Vesta saturnalis (assembly GCA_036346205.1). Taxonomy (NCBI): domain Eukaryota; kingdom Metazoa; phylum Arthropoda; class Insecta; order Coleoptera; family Lampyridae; genus Vesta; species Vesta saturnalis. Next base: position 19,935 of record JARFJB010001368.1, read on the forward strand.
AGGCCATCCCTTCTTCTTTTCTTGTTTCGCCTCGGTCACAGTCACCTCGTCCAAAGAACTGATGCTAGAATCTCTGGATCGAGATCTGGCGACGGACATCTTTCGTTTAGGGCCCCGCGTCTCTGCGTCCATGTTTTTTACCTCGGAAGACGTGGTAGGTTCCGAAAAGGGATTAAAGTTACTCACGGCGGGTTTATTTAAGGGTAAAAGAGGCCCAGGAAAATATTCAATGCTCTTTTTCGTGGTAACTATACGCATCAACGCTTGCATCTCCTCTTTAATAATCTGTCTAATTTCAGGGCCAACCGATTGGACAAGCACGGGTGTGGATGCTGAAGTGACCTGGGCAAAGGAAGTGCTGGGAGTTACAAAGGTGTCAACCTTCTTTTTTTGACTCCATGTAACAAAGCCTGTGTACCACCTTGACCTCCTGGATGAAAGTGAAGGATCCTAAATATTTCACAAACAACCCAAAGAGCCTTTCTTCCACAGACAAGTCTGCATAACAGGTGCAGCTTCTTGCTCTTTATTGAAAGCAGTCTTGAAGTGCTCTAAGATTTCTATAGCCGCTGAATATACAAATTCTTCTTATTTCGTGCAAAGTAGTTGGAAGGACGTTGTATCTTACAACAGCTTCTTTATTGCTACAAACTTCATTTCTTACATAATTAATACCTAATTTCATCGCGCCTTCCGACCATGAGTGCTGTGCAGTCTTTCTTTTGTAAGTTCTCACCACCTGAAATAAAAATTACTTTATACACAGACTCAATTAAGGGATTCCAACTGAAAGTACGCCGAATTAACATCACACATTTCTGCGGCGCAAAATAGAACACTGTTTCACTTTGCCTCGCAGCAGTCATTCCACTTTGCCCCACAAAGTCTATTTTACAAATATTATTGCAAAAAATCTGTTAAAAACTTTTGGTTATGTAGCAAAGATCCGACTAAGGTGCATGCAAAATATAAAATAATTAAGTACGTCGAATTTGATTAACTACTTACCTTAGAAATTTTACATTCAAAAGTGTTAAAACAATCAAATACGGACGAAAAATTCAACTAACAAAATCATAGTAACCTGCGTCTTCCACTCTGACGATAACTGAAGTATTAACAACAAATTACACTTTGTCACACAAGTACACTTTGCCTCAACTTCTCTTATAAATTACAATTCTAATAATAATGAAAGGTTTACCAATAAGAGCGCCAAATCTTTAAAATGTAACGTTGGCAATATTGTTTAAATTGTTAAGGCTAAGTTAGGGCTGTAGTTGATAGTAATGTTTATCAAGTCATTATGGAGGGTTACAGTATTTAACATCGAGTAGAAATTATTAAAGATTATTATCAAAATGTATGTTCGATTCAACAAACATTTCGGGCACTGCGAGAAATTTATGGGCCACGTAATCGACCAAATGAATATTCCGTCTTGTTAAAAAAATTGAGGGGACAGGCTCAGTAGTAAACTAGGCAACAACGCCGTCGAAATGCCCGTTTAGTGGAGAACATCGCTGCTGGAAACCCAGAGTGTTAGAGAAGATTCCAACGTCGTTCTCAACAACTCGGACTTTCTCAGATGGCTACGTGGAGAATTTTGCATCAAGATCTTCACTTAAAACCTCATAAAATTTAGATTACGGAAGAGCTCAAACCCGCTGATCATCTTGTGCATCAAACTTTCGTGACTTGGGTTCTAGAGCAGTTGGAAATCTACCCCAATTTTGGTACCAAAACAATATTTTCGGATAAAGCACATTTCTGGCTTAGCGGGTAGGTAAATAAACAAAATTGTAGGATTTGGGTTGATGAGAATCGTAAACTGATTCACGAATCGCCTTTCCATCCTGAGAAAGTCACTGTTTGGTGCGGTTTCTGGGTTCATGGAGTAGTTGGCCCTTATTCTTTCGAATACCAATAAGAAAATCACGTTACTGTTAAGGGCGACCTTTATAGAATTATGTTAAGAGAATATTTGTGTCCTCAACTATTAAACATTGACTTGAATAATATTTTCTTTCAACAAAACGGTGTCACATGTCACACAACACACGAGACCATCGAATTGTTACAAGAAAATTTTCCTCGACGCGTCATTTGCAGAATGGAAAGTAAACTGATGGCCGCCAAAAACATGCGATCTGACACCATTGGACTTTTTTCTTAAGTCTGTCTAAGAGAATAAATCACGAACGATCGCAAATTCAATATTTACAACCCGATATGTTTGAAAAAATAGTTAGAAATTGGTCCACAAGAATTCATTTATGTCAACAAAGCAGGGGAGGTCATTTAAGTGGTATTATATTCAAAACATAATGACATTGCTTGCTCTTTAAAATAAAATAAAAATTAATAAAAGTTACTTGTAGTCTTTAATGTGCCCCATGTTAAAGTACTGACGCTCTTAGTTATTTTATTTACGTTTGACGTTAAATATATAGGACACGTCGTGTTAGCTCTCACGTTGGGCACCAGTTTGTAATGGTTCTCACGTTGGGCACCAATTTGAGATGGTCCTTACGTCAGTCCTGCTGTTGGGCGTCAATTTGTGTTAGCCCTAATGTTGAGGTGACGTTTGTGTTAGTTTTAAATATATACCGGGTTGAGCGCCATTTGTAACGAACGTAAACATGGACCTAATTCTTTGGTTTGCTTACCCTTATCACAAAAATTTAAATCTAGTGTTCTTTATTTTATTTTAATAATTTCACAGTTCTTTAATAAAATTTATATTGTTTTTGTGAGACCTGAAATGATTACTTTTTTTAATTCGAACTGAATAGTTAAATTTTATTTTTTATTACTATCATGGTTTGGTGTGAGTAAATGAACATTAAATATTTGCCCACAAATTCCTTTTTCATCAGGATGCCCCAGCTCGTTCAATCGTAAAAGAAATAACCCACTGTTATCATTTATCAAAATTGCATTCAATGAATTTACTTAATATATGTGATTAATCAATGTATTGAATTTGTTTCCTCCAGTATTCGTATAAGCTTTTTTAATATTAATAATCTTGAATAATAAAAATAAATCAAACGTTATACTTATTTAATTACTAAAATCCCCAATTGCAGAAATGTTTTGTTTACAGCAACACGTAATAACCAAACCTATAATTATAAGTAATATTCTTAATACTAATATGCAACAATAATCCTTTATCAAACTTGAATGGAATGTTCTCCGTTCAATATTGATTTTCAAATTCAAATTCAGAGAAAATAAGACACATAAACGTTTCTTTATTTACACATTTGGAAATCGGACTTATCTGTCACTTCGTTGACGGCCGATGACGTAACTGCAGTGTGACCAGGCCAATGATGTCCCTATGCCGCCAAACTGGTACCGCTTCCTTTGTTCTCCTATGGTGTCTTTGTTGTGGGTTAAGATGACTCTAATTTTCCTTCCAACAGTTTAATGATTTTGTTGATAATTGCTGGATAATTTTATAGTCTTTAATGATCACTTTAATTGTTTACAGTTTTAACTACAAAAATCGTACTACAACAAACCGCAACGCTTCTTGCTTGAACATAATAGATTCAAGTTATTGTTCTTTATATATTGATTTGCCAATTTCGATCGATAACTGTCTTTTATATTTATTATTCAGTATTAAACACAATTGATGACCGAGTCCTTAAAGTTATTGTCATTTTGAAGTTCGATAGTTTCCTCTTGAATATAGACACGAAGATCTGTAGGTTTCATATTGAAAGGATTTCTAATAAACTTTTTCAGGGATTATGTCTCACTGCTTCCATATTCTAGGAAATTACGGCCAAATTCACTGTTGAGGGTGCCTAAGTGGCTGAGTACGTTATGCTGTACCTGGTCTGTAACAACAGCATAACCCTCGTTGTTAGCAAGATCTTTTAAACTCGCGAACGATTGAAAGTTTTTTTCTTCAACTTTGCCTATCCAGAGATCAATGTTACACAAACACGCACGAAGCTTGTCCTCGAATGCAAATATATTACCAACACCTTCAAAGTGTTCGTTTCCAGAACCTTAAAGTTGTAAGTTTAATTAATTCAAGTGACCAAAAACATCTACTAGATGTGCGAGTTGAATCTCAAAGCTTGGTTCACTCAGTTATTCTAAGAAATATTGTCAATAAAAAATACTTGTAACTCCTCTCTCGACGTATATATGCGTGCCAACATATTGCCTTTTGACAGCCAATGCACCACAGTATGATAAAGTAGTGCCTCGTGCTCGGAGACTAATTCTGCGCATAACTTTTTCAAAATCCGTGTTTTGCAATATATTTAAGAGAGTTCACCACCTTCATGGCCAATTTCTTGGTATTCAATACGTCTTCCGGCGTGGTTTTTGATGCTAATGCCTGTCGGTGAATTATACAGTGCATCGTAACTGTATCATGGTTCTTCTCCTTTACTAATATTGCTAAGCCTGAACGTGATCCCAGCATAACAGGCGTTCCACCGGTAAAAAATTCTGCTAGCTTCTTCCACTCAAGGACTATGCTTCTCAAATTAATTACAAATGATATTCATGGCGTCTTTTCCTTTTGATGTTGTTTCCAACTCTTGTGATATTGAAATTTCTTCTTTTATTTTGTTTTCTTCTCACAAATATCGAACAAAAACTAGTAACTAGCTGCTTTGAGATGCATCGGTACTCTCATTACACTGCAATCTAAAATAAGATTTTTTAATTTCACAATCTAGCTGGTCCTGAAGGTCAGTAGACATGGTATCAATCCGTGCCTTCCACTGTATTGTTGGATAAAGGAATATCTTGTATTTTCTTAGAAGCTTCACGTTCTAAAACCTGTTCGGCTGCTTTGATCAAACCCGTTTTTCGTAGTGTTTCTCCAATCGCATCGGGTTTCTTCGCCTTGGCGATTAAATGCGAAATTTCAAATGAAGCGGAGAGTACCTTTTCAGACGACTCATATCCTGTACCAGTTTTTTCTAGTTTCATTTTCTTTAAGTTTTCTAATCTTCCAGCGAATAGTCCAGATGGCCGGTCACTTATGTTAGCATGATTTGTCCTTAAATGACGTTTGCAGGTTTCAAGCCTTCATTGTTGAGAACAGCGGCACAAATCACGCACTGAGGTCTAATCTCTTTATTTACCTCAATTTCGGTAAATCCGAACTTGACATAGTTACTGTCATACTTCCGTTTCGGAGTCATTGTGAATGGAAAAATACAAGCAAATAGGTACAGACAACAATATTACACAATGTTATTAAAGACATCACAACTGCGAAACAGAACCGCACTACTCTGCAAAACTCACCGGTACGAAGAGCGGACTGAAACTCAATAGTGAGCAACTCAGAAACTAAGTAGACGTTACCGGTTCGACTGTTTCAAACAGCGCTGTCAGACATCACGTAATTTACACGGGACTGCACGTGATCACTGACTGCAGACTGTTTGCGCGACATTCGCAGGCCTAGCCGCAAAGTGCTCACCTATTATAATGTTATTGAAAGCTCGTTTTCTATATGATACAAAAAGTTCTTATGATTTCGTTACGGTATATTCTAATAATTATTATGTTAAAAATAATTCAATAAATATCTGATATTCATCAGGACGAATGTATTTACTTAATCTTGCTCTACGCAAATCGTAATTTTGATTTAATCACGGGAAAATATTACTTTTTTTATAAGTAGTGACTGGACTCTCCCGGACCATCTCCAAGGCTCTCATGACCCACCTTTGGTCCGCGGACCACCGGTTAGGAAACAGTGGTTTGCACAATCGAATGTCCTGCTAAAATCACAAAAGATCCCAACAATACATTCAGAATTGTCTAGATTATTGTAAAAAATGTAGGCAAAGTGTTGTTCTGTAGTAGTAGTCGAAAAAATTTGAGGAAATCCATATTGATTGTCAGTAAGGATATTGTGTTTGTTATTTAGCGATTTAACAAGAATGCAGTAATTTTTTAAAAAGTCGATGTTAAGAATAGAGGACGATAATTCACAATTAAGTTTACGTCCGCTATTTTATGTAGTAGTACAATTTTAATAGGGGCGAGAGGGGTTATTGCGGACCAACCTGATAATAGTGGACGGAAAGACTGTACAAACAAAAGTATAGTGTTGATTACAAAAATTCCGTTTGACGTACGTTCTGTTAGGGATCCAAGCATTATAGGAATTTCTCTGAATGAAACAAATTAATAGCTAGCCGATAAAAAAATGACAAATTTTTGCAACAAGTTTTTTCCTTATTACCCCCAGGCGGTAATTGCCGATGTGGCGCTTTACTCCCATATAACACTGTATTAAAAAATTCGCTTTATTGCGGACAATTGGCAGTGAAATAGAAAAATTGGTGAAAAAATCTTTATATTCGGATGAAAAATAACAAAAATATGACTCTATAAACTATTTCAACGTAAAATTCATTCTGAAATGAATAAAAAATTTAATGTTTTCGGCTTTTGACGCTGCCCTTTTTCCCTACGGTTCATCCAATACTTTCGGAAAAACGAAAGTAGTTTCGCTACCCTTATATGATTTCTCATACAACTAATATTGTACTTTTTATCACAGCTTGTTTCTAAAACTCCTACGATGAAAAATTTTATGACTTGTTTCTTAGTATCATGGTTATAAACGAACTGGACCGGTACAAATGTAACGGTTTTAAGTATGTTATCAGTCTTTCAGTTATTCGTTATTTCGCGTGCTTCTCCATCCTCTTCTTGTTCATGTTCTCGACCTTTTTCATTTCTATCGTTTCCTTTTCCAAGTTCATCCTCTTGTTTTTCCCTTGTTATGCTCTTCTTCTAGTTTATCCTCTTCTCCTTCGAATTCATAGTATTGTTCTTTGATCGGCTTGTGCTTTTTTAGTTTTATTTTCTTGTTCTGTTTCTATTTTATGAGATTGTTCTTCAATTTACATTTCTTCTAAATTTTTTGCTTCAAGTTCACTCTCCAACTCGATATCAATTTCAGATTCCGAAGAGCTACTGGATAATTGCTTATGTTGCTTCCGGGATACTTTTGCTTTCGATTTCTTGTGGCTTGATGTGGGTGTGCCACTAGGGCCTGCATTTATCTTCTTATGCACGTATTTTTTAACTATTTCCCTTTCTTTCAGAATCCTTAATCCTTTTTCCGATGTCAAGATATCTCCAACACTTTCGCAAACCATTTTTCGTTTCTTCTGTTCGGTAGCCTTTTTTGTTACATTTCCTTATAAAATCTTCGAATTCTGATCTTTCTGACTGTCCTGTCAATTGAGCAGGTTCTTTTGTTCCATCTGCAAGTCGGTCTGCAATGTTCGCTCGATTATTGGACAGGGGTACTTCCCCATCGTTTAGTACGGGAGGTTGTGTAACTGTTTGGTTGGAGCCCTTAAATCTTTTTAACTTTATGATATCAAAAGCCTCTTCAGAATTTTTAAAATCAATGAGTAAAATCCCAGTAGATCAGAACCCTGAAACTAGATAGTCGGCTTTGAATGCCTGTTCCCAAATAATTTTTATCCTTGAAGAAAATTCACTGTTCGGTAACAGATGTCTAGGAAATTCTCTGTTGAACTTTATCATTTCATTATTCCAGCTATTTTTGATTGGCTTAAAAACGCATTTATCCAGAGGCTGAGTGTTACGTTACGTCAGGTGGCATTTTTACTAACACGACTCCATTATTAGCTGCAGATTGGGATAAGGTAAAACTAGTATGAACTGCTGCCCCATCATATATGAGGACGACATTTTTATTGTTCCTTTCTTCCATTGGTTTAACAGAGGGCAGAAAACAATTGTTGAACCATTTAATGAACAACTCCCCATCCATCCAGCCCTTCTTTTGGGCTGCATATACGGATAGTCATTGTCTGGAATCCAGTTCTGCCTATGTATTTTCCTTTAAATATAATAAAGGGCGGCAATTTGTCCCCAATGGCATTACCACATGCCAAAGCTGTTGTATTTTTTTACCCGACCCAGCTATGTTTTTGGATACACGTTTCTGTCCTTTCAGATCAATCAACATTATGTCTTTGGGATCGTGCGAGAAACCAGTTTCAATTATAAACCCTATCCCCATCGACTACACCGATGTTTTCATGTATAAATAATTACTTTAAACTTTCATACCAATTCCTGATAACGAATGAATCCGCACCCCATAGTCTTTGCGAACTCATTGTTTCGCATTTTCTTACAGATAGCTCTGAATGTCTTTTCATAAATCCCTCATACCAGTCCCTTCCTAGTCCGTTATTACGCCATTCAACCCCTTTTTGGTCACTGTAGTCTTTAACTAACGCCAGTAATTCCATATTTGTTAGCCCATATCCATATTTCGCCAAGGCATCCTCGTCATTTTTCGTGAGCTTAGTTTATCGTCCTGCACCTAAGACTATATTATTAGGATTTTCACTTTTATTTAATTTTCCCAAGGTTGGTTTAGGGACCCATATAATTCGGCCACGGTTCGCAACGTCCTGCCCCTTCCTTTATCGCCATTTTAAGTGTTGCTACGTCATATTGCACTCGTTTATTTTGAGATTTGTAGTTTCTCTGAATGATCTGTAATAGCGAAAAGTGTTCAGGATGTACGTCCATTAATCCCCCCAGACCTTGTCCACTAATCCCTCCTCGTCAATAAATTGTTAGGGTAATAGTGGACTGGCTACAGTGTAAACAGAGCTTAAGTGAATTGAAAACTACAGGCAACACAATATAACCTCAACTTCGTACTTCCACGTATCACAATCATTTAACTTTGAAATCAACTGTTCCCTCAATATATCGTTTTGTATGAGCAAAGGTATGAACTTGAGAGTCAAGTTCAAAGTAGGGTTCCTTTTAACGATAGTTTAAATGTTAAAATGTGAACTTACCAGGAACTCAATCTTGTCATGTTGGCAAGCACATACCAAAGTGTAAGAAACCATCAGAACTTCAATTTTAACGCGAAATTTAAACAAATTATAACGTTTGTCCACTGTTACCCCCACCACCCCTAGCTTTTTGCATTTTGGGGTTTGGATTTGAACTTTAGGTTGATTTTTCATTTGTAACAACAGGATTATTTGCTATTGTCACCCTTCCTGATTGTAACATTTTCTCGTAGCGATTATTGCCAAAAGAAACAACGTTCCAAAGACCTTTTTTACAATTATTGTATTTATAAATTTCAGATTGATAAATATTCTGCATTGTAATTTTAAACAAACTGCATGTTTTGTACATTTTGTAATATGTTGATAAAGAAGAGAAAACCTTTGGAGCACGTAAGTCTCTTAAGTTTTTACTTGATCGTTTAATTTCAAGATTAACCCAGAATTTTTGAACTCTATAAATTTCTTAACCTCTTAGGGAAGTGTTGCTTTAAATAATATAGACAATATTGATCAAAGCAATTAAAAAACTGATTTGAGACTGTCTTATTATATACTTCAGACTTTTTTTTTGTATGATTGTGGACCTGAACAGGCTAAATTAGGCCTATCGTGCTAAAGCACTCAGGAACACTTAGCAGGATGGATAGAGGGATAATGAATTGCCAATAGATGCCTATGAACAGCTACCTTAAATTTTCTCATATCATAAGTGAGAGGAAAACAGGAACTAGGGAGATCATTCCAGAGTTTAGAAGCCGTGTAGAAAAATGTGGATTGTGCCCGTTTGGTACGATAAGTGGAGATTTGTACTGCATACTGATGATGTGAATGAGCGAACTGAGTGTTTCTCGCAAAGATAGCCTGGAGATGGTATCAAAGAATATAATTCAGCAGCACAATAGCCGTTGTAATAACGATAATACAAAGAAAGAACTGAAACCATCCTTCTATGCTCAAGGGACTGTATGTGAAAGTTAAGGACGGGTCATTTATAAGCCTAATCGCTCTCTTTGAATACGATCAACGATATCGAGAGCGTATTGGGGAGCACTAACCCAAAGGTGAGAATTATATTCCAGATGAGGCCGAATTTGGGTCTTATACAGCAGAAGGAGTTGTCGAGAGGTAAAGTACTGCTTAGATCTGTACAAAAGCCTATTTTACGAGCAGCTGTTTTGGTAGCTGATAGAAGATGTCAACCCATGAGAGATTTGAAGATACAGTCATTCCCAACAGAGTAATAGAGTCTGAAAACTTAAGAACTGGAGCCATTCATACTTACAACAGGAAATGATCGATCTTTTTGGCGGGCATAAGGCAACACTGAGTTTTGTTAGCATTAAATTTAACTAGATTATTGCTTCCCATTCGAGAATACGTTGAATGTCTTTGTTGATTGAATTTGCCATTTCAGCTTTAATTTCTTGATTTGGACATAGAAGGTGGATTACCACTATGAGTAGACTGAGATGAACTACAGTGAAGAGTGCTATCGTCAGCAAAGCAATGGATGGGGTTAGTTGTTGAAGAAATAAGGCCATTTATGTATAGTAGAAAAAGTGTAGGAGCTATAACGGATCCCTGTGGTACGCCCGCGTTAATGCTAGCTTCTTTTGAAAAAAAGCCATCAACTACGACACGTATTCATCTTTTATCAAGGAAACTAGAAACCCAGTTTATGAGCGTATCATTTAACCCAAACGAGGTGAGTTTGGCAAGTAAACACTTATGGCAAACTTGGTCAAATGCCTTTGAGATATCTAAAGCGACACCAACTGTTTGACCGGACTGCTCTACTGTAGTCATATCTAAAATTACTAATATTAGTAGAAGGGGGGCACTAGCGCGCCCCACCTCTACGTGGGACTCGACAAGGGGTTAAAACCTGAAAACAAGTTCTAAAGGCCTATATCTGTCTTATGACATAGTATGCAGTCCCCGTTATTAAAATACTATTTCAGATTTATAATTTTTCCGCCATAATAAACAAGGAGGTCCGACAAGAGAAAAACCTGAGAGTAAGTTCCGGAGCCCTATAGCTGTCTTATGAGATAGTATGAAGGCCACCTTATTAGAACACTATTTCACATTTCGAGCTTTACCGCCATAAGAATTACAGGGACCTACATCTACTTTTAAAATTATACCACCAGGTAGAGCCACGATCAATTTCTATTACAGAAAACATTCATTAGCTCTAGACGTACGCCACTAGATGGCGTCACAATTAAACAAACAGAACCAACCAATCAGAATAGAGAGCCTTAGGTCTCCTATCAGAACACAGAGCCTGGAGGCTGGGCGGTGTCTAAGGGTCAATCAGAAACCAGTGGGTGTGGCCTGTTCTTAGACCCTCCAATAAGACGTGCACCCTAGGGCTCTATGCGCACGCATAATGAATCAACTGGAAGGAGCGCAGCCTTCTCTTGGGCCCTCCAACCAGAACGCACGGCCTGGGGTAGTATGCACGTGCACGGCCAATCAGCTGAAGTGGTGGTGGGCATGTGGGGGAAGGGACGTGGCCACATGACTACCACACCCCACACGTGGTGGAAGGGGCGGGGTCACGTGGTAAAAGTGGGCGTTACCCATGACGTCACAAAAAAACAAAATGGCGGCGAAAGTAGATCCATTCTACTGATGTTTGTTAACACTGACAGATCGTTTTAGTAATTTTATATTGTTTCTTAGTGAACAATAATTGTTCAATCTCAAATTGAACAGGACCTGCATCATTTTGCTATCATCATTAATGATTAAGTTAAATATCAACTCTCATAATTATAGTTTAGCATGAAGAAATTGTAACATAAATGTTAGTCAATGGTGTTTCTAGGTAAACAATATCAAAAACGCAAAGTAGCATTATGTAATAGCATTTATGCACCACATTAAATTGCAATTGTTTATGTTTTGTATGGGACAGTATGATAGTTACTATAAATAGTTGTGGTATGAGATTTAATAAACAATATTGAGTTAGCACGGGTCAGTCTGCAATCGGTACAAGTGACGGTGTACCCCTTGCATCCCCAACACATTTCATCTCAACTAACCTGAGACTAAACAATAATGAATATCAGATACAACCGTAAATATGCGATGATGCGACACATAAGTATCATTAATTAATGTTTTAGTATTTAAACAGTTTGTGAAGTATATAATCCACGAGTTGGAAAAGTGTAAATTTTTCATGTTACAACAATCAAAAGGCTAGAAAGGTTTAAAAACTTCTTGTTGTCCCTTATTCTATATTAAAATTTCCACCAAGAATACATGTATAATTTGGATGGTACACAAATTCTAGTGCATCGGTTCATTTCAAAGTCGTTTAGGTGCAGCCTATCTACTTTCACAAAAATTCTTATCCCATGTGACTACCGCTTCTCTAGGTAAGTAAAACCTTTTATATGCACAGAATTTATTTCTTCACATTCACATTTCTTCGTGTTTCTGAAACATAAAATAAATTTATGGTTTTCGTCAACAAACAGGTCCTTACATGTATCACTGCAAAGTTTTGACAATTAAAGAAATATATGTTTAGGTTACATTCGCACCATATAGCAAAACCTCTGCGTTCAGTGCTAGATTGTTTTTTTTCCATTTCGATTGTCCCTTTCAATGATTGTAATGGTTTGGATTTGTGTTCATCTTTTCACACTCCACTTCTGGAAATTTTTCTTTCAAATGATTTACCACTTGGGCAAGAGCAGTGGTGGTGTGCAATTTAGATACGAATAAGTAGGAATTTTTGGTGCTGTTTGCAAATTGTTCACTTGGGCTTCACCGGCTATATAAATTGTTTTGTCCGTTGAGTTTTGGAAGCAACGCGGTCCATTTCTCTTTGTTGTGCAAGTTACTAAAAATAAACCTACTGTAGCATCGGTGAATTCTTTGACTGTAGTAACCAACGAAGAATCTATATTAGTACTTTTGCGCGGTTTACTTACATCTAAGTTAGTTCATGCAGCTATTCCTTGCCTTCCAACATATATATATATATATATATATATATATATATATATATATATATGTAGTTACAGGAGATTATGTTTTTCACCATTCGCCAAGATCAGCCATCATGTCTGGGTGTGCGTGTGTATGTGTGTGTGTGTGTGTGTGTGTGTGTGGGTGCGTGCGTGCGTGCGTGTGTGGGTGCGTGGGTGCCTGCGCTCGTGCGTGCGTGCTATGCGTGCGCGCGTGTGTGTACGTGTGTGGATGTGTGTGGTGCGTGCTCGCGTGTGTGATTGTGAGTGCGTATGCGTGTGCGCTTGTAGGCGTGTGCGCGGTGTGCGTGTATGCGGATGTGCGTGTATGCGTGCGGGCATGCATGCTCGTGTGCGTGCGCGTGTGCTTGTACGTGTGCGCGTGTGCCAATCAAGAGCAGTTTTCAAATTAATTGGAAAAAAACTAGTTACTGAGAAATTTGAAATGCTGCACTAATTCTGTCATCTAATGATACTTTTGCCCCAAACGATAATATTACTTTAAAACAGCTACATGAAAGACATCCTATTCCATCTCGTTCACTTGAATTCTCTTCCATCTGAGAACCATGAATGCTTTTCAGTATTTAACATCAAGTTCTTAAGGAAACTACGTCATTTGAATGCTTTTTGGAACAGTAAATGCAAACTTTACAGAATTCTTATATGGTGCTTCTCTTTGTGCATTGAAGAAGAGAGATGGTGGGGCTCGTCCTATAGCAGTTGGTTCAATTTTTCGACTACTTGCTTCCAAATTAGGCTGTATTTGTTTCTGATGATCTTGTCAATTATAATACAATGATTTGCAATATTTTTTCAAATATTCGAAAAACTGATTCAATTATTTTACATATATTCTTTATTTGAACAGATATAAAATAAATTACACTTTGCCATTGCACTTTTTATCCTCTATTGATTGGTGACAGAAAAATTAATCCGACGTTTCGTCGATTAGAGACCATCAACTTTATTTTTTCATACGAGGAGGAAATTAGCTAATGGTATAAAATGATTCCTTTTTTATTCTAAATCCAACGATGTATAACACTTAATGATAATTCAACGTGTCGACCCTCATTCTTGACATTTTCAAATATTTCTTTGAAACATTTTGAAAAAAAACTACCAAAACAATTTATTCTGCAAATGTGCATTTATTTCAACTCATAATTCATAATAGGACGTTACGACTCATCAAAAGCATCATCACTCTTATGAGCAGTAGCTAACTATTTATTACGATATCGAAAAGCCTTTCCAAAACTATATCAAATGTTTACTTTGTATTCATAAATAAATTGCTCAAGTAAAGGAGTGAAAATAAATATTCAAAAACACATAGTAGTAATTAGGGTAGTATGTTAAATGTTACTCATTTAAACCATAAAATTATGACTAAAAGTAATTAAAAACATTTTTAATGAATCATACATTTTACAACGCTACAATATCAAATAATTTTTATAGTGTTTATATTAATATTAAATGTATTTTACAGGATAATTATAAAACCGACATTAGTTCTACATTCTATTATTCAAAATGTCGACATTTTTTTCAATGCACTTTCACATTTTTTGACAGTTCTGGTTACTCGACGTATTGTATTACGATTAATATTTTCAATAATATTAATAATCGATGTTCCAGAACTTGCCTATTTTCTGGGATCAAATTCATCCCTCATTTTGACATATCCCCATAAATAAAAGTCTAATGTGGTAAGGTCCGGAGACCTAGCACCAACGCACAGGACCACCGTTGGATATTATTCTTTCACCAAAATCTCCGTAAAATGCTCGGACTTCCCTGAATTATGTGCGGGGCATCCATCTTGTTGGAACCACAAATTATTAAATTCATCAGGGAGAACAGCTTCACGAATGGATGGAAAGATTTGGTTTTGCAACATTAAAAGGTATCGGTGCCCTGTTAACGTGTCATAAATAAATGGACCAATCAGACGATTTCCTGAAATTCATTGGGAATATTAAAAAAATTAGTCGTAGTTAATTTATTAAATGTTACTCAATTAACCCAAACAAAGATATTACTTACCGATCATTCCGCACCACACATTAAAACCAAATCGCACCTTGAAGTCGGCGTGGATCGCGAATATGTGGATTTTCACGGGCCCAGTAATGATGATTTTTTATTGAAGACTCCACAGTTGGTAAAACGTGTCTCATCTGTCTATACAACTTTATCAGAAAAGTCAGGATTTTCTTGACATTCACGATGGTATCAATTATAAAATTCGATTCTCCTGTCAAAATCGCCTTCTTGCAGCCTTGTACCATTGTTGGCTTATAAGGATGATATTTAACAACTTTCAAAACATTCTGTACAGTGCATTTTGGAATATGAAACTCCGTGCCACAATTTCGTACTGAAGATTTCGGATTTTCGTCAAAATATTCCAAAATGTTTCCTTTACGATTCTCATTACCGATCGCATACTTTTTTGAACGTGGTTTTTCAAAACTTCCAAATTCTATTAAATTTCTTACTACATTATTAAAATGCCAGGTTATCTTCTTTCGGGGTACATTTGAAAATAGTCATCACTAGCTCTGGTAGTAATTTAACGCCATTTTCAAACAATGTTCATTAAGATGTGAGAAACTATTGTAGTCTTTTGACAGATAACATAATTGTTATACAATAATTGTTTTAAACTCATCAAACCTACTACCAGAAATTACAATAATCGAATTCGTTATTTAGCTGCAGTTAATTTTCAAGGTTTTTAATAGCATTTTCACATTTTCCAAAAATATTTTCACTTGAAGTAAATGTATTGTTAGGTGTTTACTTAAATTTAAACTTAATAAAAGAGTTATTTATCTGTCATTGTTTAAGACAAGGTTTGGGAAGGCTTTTTCGATATCGTAATAAATAGTTATATAGGAATAGGTAGCTACTGTTCATAAGAGATTACTTGATAATGGTTTTGATGAGTCGAAACGTCCTATTATGAATTATGAGTTGAAATAAATGTACATTTGCAGAATAAATTGCTTTGGTAGTTATTTTTTTCAAAAATGGTTCATAGAAAAAAGAAATATTTGAAAATGTCAAGAATGAGGGTCGAAACGTCGAATTATCATTAAGTGTTATACATCGTTGGATTTAGAATAAGAAAAGGAAACATTTTATACCGTTAGTTAATTTCCGCCCCATATGAAAAAATAAAGTTGATGATGGTCTCTAATCGACGAAACGTCGGATAAATTTTTTTTTCTGTCACCAATCAATAGAGGTTAAAAAGTGGCAATGGCAAAGTGTAATTTATTTTTTTATATCTGTTCAAATAAAAAGAGATATAGCCAAAAATAAAAATTGTCGATTTTCAGTTTTTTTCGAATATTTTGAAAAATATTTGAGTTAGCCTTGATTTCAGAATGGCATTTTAGTGGGTTCAAAATTCTCTAAAACTTTCTCCATTTAACCGTCTTTCGATCTCTTATAGTTTCCAAGATAGCAATACTGCCCAGACTAATTTTGGACACACTGTATGTAGGTTAGAAGGTAAAAGTTATTTACTTAAAAAAATAATACTAAGTACTAGACACCTCAAATGCATTGATTTGCAAAAAAAAGATCGTGGATTCAATAGTGACATAGAAAATGGTAGGGGAGTAAAAAGGCAACTTGTGATACAAGGCTCAAGCGTAAATAAGAATCTAAGTTTGAATTATCTCAATTAAGTGATGAGAACCGTTTAAATTCTTTCTAGTATTACTTACAATTTGTATAACTCTTAGGATATATTAAAAATATTCTCATGTAATAAGAATGGGAGAATGTTATGTTTCTGAAATACGTATAATTTAACAATGGAACATAGATAAACAAGTAAGTGTACGTGATACGTTCATTAAAGAACACGTATATACGGATATAGATGCGTTAAGAAAACTAAAATTATGAAGTGACGAAAGCTTAGCCAAACAGCACATTACAAATAAGCTTTTAATTTGAGGAAACCCACGCTTGTGTATATATAGTAGCCGTTAGCTAATATCATCAATTATTCAAACCTGTTATTTGCATATTCAACGCATCCTACCCAGAATGCAATAAAGTATTCAAGTAGGTATCCATATGACTTTAATTAAATGTAAAAACTGTCTTTTAAATTTAGTAAAAAGCAATGTGAACAAAGACTAATAATAAACGTATAAACGAAACGATGCAAGTGTACTTACTTTAATGTTTATTGCCTTTATTGGCGATTCCACCATTCAACATCAAAATAACAACAAGAATAACATTTTCAAAAATGTATACATGGGGGCCAAACGAGGAGGGGGTGGAAAATTGTATAAAGACGAAATAAATTAGAGAAATGGTTTTTGGACCAGGGGTAGATATTAATAGGCACTACATTTTAAAAATATTTTTGGTCTTACAGGGTGTTTCATGTTCTTGAAGCAAACTAAACTTATACTCTTTTTAAATGGACATATTATTACATTTTTGGAAAGCCCATAAAATACGCATTTCATTAAATTGAAGTATTCTATCTACTTGGTTTAGAAATATTCAATTGTTGATATCTATGCTCGGACCACGCCACTGATTTGTTAGGCGACTTTTGTTTATTTAAAATGAGACAAATTGTTTGTGGTCCTGTACTATTTGAAATTTTTTAAGATTTTTTTTTTTAATAATATACAGGGCGTGTCACTATTTGTAAATACAACTTTTAAAAATTTTAAATGCCTTCTTTGATATATTTCTTTTCATCAAGCATGTCTTATACCTAAAATTAATAATTTCAAAATATTTTCAGTTTATTTGTGAAATTGCGATTGTAATACAAAAGATTGAAAATAGAGGTATTAAGTTGGCCATGGATTGTAGTTTCTTACTAAAAAATATTCAAGTAAAAGCATTTAATGAATTATTTTAAATTCAACAGACTTTTTTGAACAAAATTATTGCATAAAACAATCTTGTTTCTAGGCAAATTTAAATCCTTACTAAAATTTACTCAATTTGATTATGTTCATCAGCGATTTCATTTTTTACGTCTTTTTGTAAATGTAAACTTATAAAGATGGTCATGGAATTGTAGTTTCATGCTAAATAATTTTTTAATTTATAAAAGAAACTTTAGCATTCTTTTTCATGGTAAACAATTTTTCCAAGTAAAAACAAAAGTTAATATAACAACTACCTACAAATTGACTGAATTAAATTATTCTAAATTTAACAGAATTTTTTTAACAAAATTGGTGCATACTCTTACACAAGTCTTTTCGTTCAAGGCAAATTTAAATCAAGCCTTAATGAAATTTCTAAATTTAAATCAGTCCTTAGTAAAATTTCTGAAGTACTCAATTTGATTATGTTCAAATCAACTTTTCTATTTTCTACATCTTTTGTATATTAAATTGGTTACTGATCAAATAACAAGATTATTTGGAATTAATGTTTAAACTCGCAATTAAAAACAAGAGTGCTATAACAATATTGCGTTAAAAAGAAAAATGTTTGTAACAATTGGTTCTATTCAGTTTAAACCTAATTTGTGTTTAATTTATTCAAAGTGTTGAAAATGACTAAATATTCAGGAAATGGTTTTAATGATTTTTATTCTAGGAGAATGTCAAAAAAATTGCGGTAGAATTTATGCAGCAAGATATCCCAATGCTGAAAAAGCCGACCTAAGGCGTTTCAAGATTTTTTTACAAAGATTTGAAGAACAGTAGTGTTAAATTAAAAAAACGGAAAGTGGCTAATGATGAAACCAACACATAGTTTTACTTGCAATCCAAGAAAATCCTCATGTAAGTACTTCACAAATATCATATGACTGATAAAAAATGAAAATCTAAAAATGTATTAAATGCCCATGAATACCATGGATGTCATATAGAACTTCATTAACAACTATATGGTCAAGGTTTTGAACGAAAAAATAATTTTGCAACTGGTTTTGCAAAAATTGCAGACGTTTTAATTTTTCAATTCCATATTATTTAGTAACGAAGCTACCTCAAAAGTAATGGTTTTAGTGAATAGACGTAACATGCATTATTATAGCACTGAAATCCTCATTGGATTAGGCAAGTGACCAATAAAATCGGTGTGCACTAAACGTGTGTGTGAATGGGGGGGATTATTGAATCCCATGTTACAGGTCCTTATTTTTTTGAAGATACTCTAACCGGCGAGGTGTATTTAAATTGTTTAAGAGATGTGCTACCTAGCCTTCTTCAAAATATTAATGAAGCAGTTTATGGAAATATGTGGTTCTAGCATGATGGTGTATCCATCCTCTACCATCAAGACATACGAATGTTTTTAAGCCACTGGAAAGAAAATCAGTGGATAGGTCGAGGAGGACCATTTCTTGGCCACCGAGGTCACCTGATCTGACCACTCGATTTCTTTTTGTGGGGTTACGTAAAAGATTATGTGTATAAAGAAATTCCAACCACACCAGAAAATATGAAGGAAATATCAGAATGCTTTTCAAAATATCACATGGCCGACATTAGAGTTAGTGAAAAATAATTTTGTGCGACGTGTTAATAAATGTATTGAAGTTGAAGGAAGAACATTCGAGCATTTAATGAGAAATTGATTTTGATTTTTTTTTTTCATTTTATTGTTCTTGTTTTGTTGTAATTTGTATTTGTTAATTTTATTACACAGTATTGCATATAAAAATAATACATATTTACAGTTATTTTCACCAGCCTAATTTACTGAAAACAATGCATAGTTAATTTACAATATTAAGACAAATTTGGTAATGCCAATAGATAAAAAAATAAATTAAAATACTTTCGAAGATTCGAATTTTTACAGTAGAATTGAGAGTATCTCAAAACTTTGTAAGTGATAGATATTTGAGAACGCCAAAGTTCCTTTTATAAAGTAATACTTGATTAAAAAATTCTCGAGCATGAGACTACAGTTCCATGACCATATTTATACGTTTACATTTACAAAAAGACGTAAAAAATGAAATCGTTGATCTGAACATAATCAAATTGAGTACTTCAGAAATTTTACTAAGGACTGATTTAAATTTGCCCAGAAGCAAGAGTGTTTTATGCATTAATTCTGTTTAAAACAATCTATTAAATTTAAAATAATTCAGTAAAACAATTTGTAATTGTTATATAAACTTGACAATTTTTTTTGGTAAGAAATTACAATTCCATGGCCAACTTAAAACCTCTATTTTCAGTCTTTTTGTATTACAATGGCAATTTTACAAATACATGCTTGATGAAAAAGAAAGCATATCAAACGAGGCACTGAATAACATGAACAGCATGGAGGGGGGGCATTTAAATTTTTTTAAGAAAGTTGTATTTACAAACATTGACACGCCCTGTATAGTATTAAAAAAATCTGAACATTAACACATTTCAAAATACTATAGGACCACCAAAAATTTTGTGTCATTTTAAAATAAACAAAAGTCGCCTAACAAGTCAGTGGCGGCGGTCGCATGTGGGATATTTTTTTCTAAAAGCAATTGAATATCTATAAAACCAAAGGAGATAGACCCATACAATTTGCTATCAAATGAAAGCGAATTTTAAGGGCTTTCCAAAAATGAAGTAATATACACGGTGTTTTTTTTCAAATAGTTTGCTCTAATAATATGAAACACCCTGTATAATCAAAAATATTTGAAAATGTAGTACTTATTGATATCTACCCATGGTCCAAAAATCATTTCTCTAACTTTTTCGTCTTTATACAATCTACCAATACACCTCGTTTGGCCACCCTATATAGGTGCGGAAGCGAAGCAGTTACTCTACTACTTTAAACACATTCAAATGGTTAAATAAGAATTATTTTAAAGTACTTTTATTTGAACACATTGGCAGGAATAAAAAGGAAAAGGCAACGTGTTTCAGTCCCTCTCCAAGGAGAAGGGCGGGCTGCTTGAGCATTCCAAGCTCATTCACCCACAGTTATGGATTCCCACCCAACATACATAAATTAAGTATGTATGCATGGTGGGACTAAGGATAGGTGCAGTCAGGATAAGATCGGAAGGAACGGAGTTAGGGTTTTGAGGGGGAAGATATTACTGCAGAATTCACCTAAATAACAGCCATCTTGAATTTTGACGTTACAAGACCGCCCACGTGGGAGACCATATTTTCCACCCCTATGGTTTGTTTTCGTCGGTCTTTTTCAACCTCTAATTATTTTTTGTTTTTTTATACGCCCACGTGTAGGACGTGTTTTTTTTCACCCCTATTTTACGGCCGCCCACGTGTGAGCTGGTATTTTCCACCCTTATGGTTTCTTTTCGGGATCAAACCTTGATAGAATTTCAATGCTGTATTAAGAGCCTTTTTGACAGTAATTTTGTACTTGCTCACGTGACGGGAAGCTGTAGGCCTTGGGTTTGGTCTTGGACTTGGGGTTGATCTTGGAGCTTGGGCTAGGTCTTGGGGTAGGTCTTGGACTTGGGCTAGGTCTTGGGGCTGGGGCTGGACCTGAGTTTGGTCTTGGACTTGGGCTAGGTCTTGGGGCTGGGGGCTGATGCAGGAGCTGGTCTTGGGCTGGGGCTGGAGTTGGGCTAGGTCTTGGACTTGGGGTGGGGGAAGGCTAAGGGGTGACAACTATTTCAGGCAATTATAGGTCATTTTGACCTGATGAGGGTTAGCATTCTGATTGAAAAGGATGTTATTTAGTCTATTTAAACGAGGTTGCTGGTAGAGTATCTGTTAGTATCGTTTAGCGATTCAAGATGGAAGGTCAGTTTAAGCACCCCTTTTCGGCGATAGTTGCGGGTCCGTCGGGTTGTGGGAAATCGTATTTTATCGTGGATTTTCTAAAAAATATCGAAACTGCCTGCGATACAGCTTTTGAAAAAATTATCTGGTTTTACAGTGAGTGACAGCCTTTATTCAAAGATCTCTCTGTGGAATTTCAAAAGGGTTTACCTGATATGGAACAGTTTGACGGGGAAAAACCTGTCTTAATAATAATTGACGATCTAATGCGCGAAACTAACGGCTCTGTGGTTGATATTTTTACAAAGGGTTGTCATCATCGAAATCTAAGTGTTTTTCTTAACGCAGAACATATTTCATCAAGGACGTGGACAGCGGGATATTTCTCTCAATGCACATTACATAATTTTGTTTAAGAACCCATGTGACATAGCTCAGACACAGAATTTAGCAAGACAGATTTCTCCGGACAACCCAAAATTTTTAGAAGCAGCGTACCAAGATGCTACTTCAAGCCCGCACGGATATTTATTGTTCGATTTAAAACAGAATACACCGGATGTGCTACGTTATAGAACAAACAAATTCGGGCCTCAAGGTATCTGCCAGGTATATATAGCGAAAAAAGGGTTTAAGTCACACAGTCATAAAGATTACATCATATACGATGGCTGACGTTTTAAGCGAGTACACTGATATCATGCATGCATTAGCCAGATTAAGTAAAAGTCAACGTGACACGTTATTGAAATATTTGGATAGTAAGCAGGTAGAGTGTATTTGCAAGTGTGCACATAACATTTTAAAAGGTCGTGTACCTCTGTCAGCTAATCAGAAGCAGCGACTATCTCTACATAAGCACACTTTAAGACGCTTGGCACAGAGAGGCGAATCTATAAAAAAGAAGAAACAGTTTATTGTACAGAAAGGTGGTGCATTTCTACCACTCCTATTAGGATCATTACTCGGCCGAATCCTAGGTAATCTGTTTCAATAACCATGGATCACAATCTGAAGAAGATGATTATTCTACCGATGGACTTTATACAGCGCTTACAGGCACCAGATGTTACACAAAACAACATTTTAACGCAGCTGGGTAACGATATGGGTAAAGTTTTAAAAACCAAAATGACCGACCATGACAAATGGCAGCAGTACAACCAAGTTCTTCAAAGGTATCTACACTTTTCCAATCAGTTACGTCAGCCCACCAGCATAACAATCAGCGGTGACGCTGTTGCTGATGATATTAGAGATTTACCGCAACGCAAAGGTCTGACAGACGACGAGATAGTATTAACGGTTCCGCCTTCATATAAGAGAAAAGGCGCGGATTTGTTACGTATATTGAATACGAGCAGCGATTTTTTTTTGGGATAAAAGAGGTACTGTCACAATAAAAGGCGAGATCATACCACATTTCAACATTATCGATCTGGTTCACGAAACGTTAAGAAAACGAAAAACTACAAACCCGCGCGGTTGGTGTCAGTTTGCGACGTACATTAAAGAGATAAATATACCACGAGAGTTTATCGGAAATACTCAAAGGCATGATGTTTCTGTATCACCCAGCGTTGAACGGACTTTCACAACGATAGGTGAGAATTACGATGCTGATAGTGAAACGCGGGAAACACCGAGAAGAATCTCTCAAAGAAGAAGAGGAATTTTACTAGATTGGGATTCGTGGCGGGCATAACATGGATGCTGTATACTATGATCCCTCTCACCCAGCAGGGTTCGCTGGTATAACACCTTTAACTAATGTTATAAAGGGTAGATATGGTAAAGTGAAAAACAGGAAGCGTATACGGTACATAAACCAGTCAAAAAAGGTTTCCATGAAATAAATATGTTGTGAGTAACCTTTACGAGTTGTGGCAAGCGGATCTTTGTGATATGCGAACTTTAAGTAAACACAATAGTGGATACAACTAAATACTAACGGTAATTGATGTATTTAGCAAGACGGCATGGGTGAGAGCACTTAAAACGAAGACAGCCTCATCTGTAATTGAAGCATTCGCGGATATTTTTAAGGATTACGACAATACTCCGGCAAATCTACAGATGGATAAAGGCAAAGAGTTTGTGACGAGCAGTGTACAAAACTTTTTCAAGAAACAAAATATCAATTTCCATGTAACAAATAAGCCTGATGTAAAAGCATCTGTAGTTGAAAGATTTAATAAAACATTGAAAACAAAGATGTGGCGTTATTTCACTTACAAAAATTCCTACAGGTATATTGATGTACTCGAAAGACTTGTGACTGCTTACAACAATAGCCCTCATTCAAGTATAAAGATGGCCCCCGCGGCTGTAAACGATAAAAACATTTTGGAAGTGTGGAAGATCGTGGTCGTTTATCGTTGATGCTGATAAAACCACCTCGAGGTTACTTTATATCAGGATCCATGTCACAACAGATAAAATTTATGGAGGATAATTATCATGGGCTGAAATGGTGGTCAGGTCATGTACACTACAACAATTTCCGTGAGGAGTTGATGAGAGTGTTGCGCCCATTTAACAAAATTCACGTTAAGGGCAGTAAAAAACAATAGTTTTTAAGGTTTCTTAACAAACCAATAGTAAACCTGGAGGAGACTGGTTGCCCATTGATTAAACAGTTGAAAAAGGAAGCAAAAGCATATAGCTGTTTAAATCATAACATCACTGGGCCTATGTGTGCACTGGGAAACGCCTTACTACTGCAAGACTGGACGCATACCAATGCCAAAGATGTATGCGGTACAAGTGTTGAGATGCTTGAAATCGATCCCCAGCCACAAGAAGAATATGTTTCGACTTGTATGTGCTTCTAATCAACTACGAGACACACACCTAGACCGTGTGCAATTATCGTAAACACGGATCCTGCAAACAAACCAGGTCAGCATTGGACCGCTATCTACATTGACGAGAATGGTAATGGGAAATATTTTGATTCCTTTGGACAAGCATCGCAAAGGTATCATTTACGTTTCCTAGAGACGAATTCTAGATGCTTCCATTACAATAAAACAATACTGCAAGATTACCATTCGGATGTGTGCGGACTTTTTCTATATTTTAGATTACATAATTTACCTATGTTTGATTTCGTAAAAAACTATTTTAGTACATGTTTAATTGTAAATGACGAGATAATCAAATTATTATTTAACACCTGTTACCCAACCATTCTATTCTGATAAATAAAGATATTTTTTAGTACCTTGCTTTTTTAATTAAAAGTTGCGTAATACCTACTGTTTTTTTCTTTCTTTTTAATTCAGCATGTGTGTTTTTAAAGATAGTGTTATAAAATATATGATTTAGTGTTTTTTAAAAGAAATTATGTTAACCATTCGATATTGGTAATCAATTTTTTAGACTATTAAAATAGGACTATATAATTAGTAATTAGCTAAAGTAAACATGAACAGTGGTTTCTTACTACATATTGTTGTGGAATTTAAAACATGTAAATTAGGATTTTCACTTTTATTTAATTTTCCCAAGGTTGGTTTAGGGACCCATATAATTCGGCCACGGTTCGCAACGTCCTGCCCCTTCCTTTATCGCCATTTTAAGTGTTGCTACGTCATATTGCACTCGTTTATTTTGAGATTTGTAGTTTCTCTGAATGATCTGTAATAGCGAAAAGTGTTCAGGATGTACGTCCATTAATCCCCCCAGACCTTGTCCACTAATCCCTCCTCGTCAATAAATTGTTAGGGTAATAGTGGACTGGCTACAGTGTAAACAGAGCTTAAGTGAATTGAAAACTACAGGCAACACAATATAACCTCAACTTCGTACTTCCACGTATCACAATCATTTAACTTTGAAATCAACTGTTCCCTCAATATATCGTTTTGTATGAGCAAAGGTATGAACTTGAGAGTCAAGTTCAAAGTAGGGTTCCTTTTAACGATAGTTTAAATGTTAAATGTGAACTTACCAGGAACTCAATCTTGTCATGTTGGCACATACCAAAGTGTAAGAAACCATCAGAACTTCAATTTTAACGCGAAATTTAAACAAATTATAACGTTTGTCCACTGTTACCCCACCACCTAGCTTTTGCATTTTGGGGTTTGGATTTGAACTTTAGGTTGATTTTTCATTTGTAACAACAGGATTATTTGCTATTGTCACCCTTCCTGATTGTAACATTTTCTCGTAGCGATTATTGCCAAAAGAAACAACGTTCCAAAGACCTTTTTACAATTATTGTATTTATAAATTTCAGATTGATAAATATTCTGCATTGTAATTTTAAACAAACTGCATGTTTTGTACATTTTGTAATATGTTGATAAAGAAGAGAAAACCTTTGGAGCACGTAAGTCTCTTAAGTTTTTACTTGATCGTTTAATTTCAAGATTAACCCAGAATTTTTGAACTCTATAAATTTCTTAACCTCTTAGGGAAGTGTTGCTTTAAATAATATAGACAATATTGATCAAAGCAATTAAAAAACTGATTTGAGACTGTCTTATTATATACTTCAGACTTTTTTTTTGTATGATTGTGGACCTGAACAGGCTAAATTAGGCCTATCGTGCTAAAGCACTCAGGAACACTTAGCAGGATGGATAGAGGGATAATGAATTGCCAATAGATGCCTATGAACAGCTACCTTAAATTTTCTCATATCATAAGTGAGAGGAAAACAGGAACTAGGGAGATCATTCCAGAGTTTAGAAGCCGTGTAGAAAATGTGGATTGTGCCCGTTTGGTACGATAAGTGGAGATTTGTACTGCATACTGATGATGTGAATGAGCGAACTGAGTGTTTCTCGCAAAGATAGCCTGGAGATGGTATCAAAGAATATAATTCAGCAGCACAATAGCCGTTGTAATAACGATAATACAAAGAAAGAACTGAAACCATCCTTCTATGCTCAAGGGACTGTATGTGAAAGTTAAGGACGGGTCATTTATAAGCCTAATCGCTCTCTTTGAATACGATCAACGATATCGAGAGCGTATTGGGGAGCACTAACCCAAAGGTGAGAATTATATTCCAGATGAGGCCGAATTTGGGTCTTATACAGCAGAAGGAGTTGTCGAGAGGTAAAGTACTGCTTAGATCTGTACAAAAGCCTATTTTACGAGCAGCTGTTTTGGTAGCTGATAGAAGATGTCAACCCATGAGAGATTTGAAGATACAGTCATTCCCAACAGAGTAATAGAGTCTGAAAACTTAAGAACTGGAGCCATTCATACTTACAACAGGAAATGATCGATCTTTTTGGCGGGCATAAGGCAACACTGAGTTTTGTTAGCATTAAATTTAACTAGATTATTGCTTCCCATTCGAGAATACGTTGAATGTCTTTGTTGATTGAATTTGCCATTTCAGCTTTAATTTCTTGATTTGGACATAGAAGGTGGATTACCACTATGAGTAGACTGAGATGAACTACAGTGAAGAGTGCTATCGTCAGCAAAGCAATGGATGGGGTTAGTTGTTGAAGAAATAAGGCCATTTATGTATAGTAGAAAAGTGTAGGCGCTATAACGGATCCCTGTGGTACGCCCGCGTTAATGCTAACTTCTTTGAAAAAAGCCATCAACTACGACACGTATTCATCTTTTATCAAGGAAACTAGAAACCCAGTTTATGAGCGTATCATTTAACCCAAACGAGGTGAGTTTGGCAAGTAAACACTTATGGCAAACTTGGTCAAATGCCTTTGAGATATCTAAAGCGACACCAACTGTTTGACCGGACTGCTCTACTGTAGTCATATCTAAAATTACTAATATTAGTAGAAGGGGGGCACTAGCGCGCCCCACCTCTACGTGGGACTCGACAAGGGGTTAAAACCTGAAAACAAGTTCTAAAGGCCTATATCTGTCTTATGACATAGTATGCAGTCCCCGTTATTAAAATACTATTTCAGATTTATAATTTTTCCGCCATAATAAACAAGGAGGTCCGACAAGAGAAAAACCTGAGAGTAAGTTCCGGAGCCCTATAGCTGTCTTATGAGATAGTATGAAGGCCACCTTATTAGAACACTATTTCACATTTCGAGCTTTACCGCCATAAGAATTACAGGGACCTACATCTACTTTTAAAATTATACCACCAGGTAGAGCCACGATCAATTTCTATTACAGAAAACATTCATTAGCTCTAGACGTACGCCACTAGATGGCGTCACAATTAAACAAACAGAACCAACCAATCAGAATAGAGAGCCTTAGGTCTCCTATCAGAACACAGAGCCTGGAGGCTGGGCGGTGTCTAAGGGTCAATCAGAAACCAGTGGGTGTGGCCTGTTCTTAGACCCTCCAATAAGACGTGCACCCTAGGGCTCTATGCGCACGCATAATGAATCAACTGGAAGGAGCGCAGCCTTCTCTTGGGCCCTCCAACCAGAACGCACGGCCTGGGGTAGTATGCACGTGCACGGCCAATCAGCTGAAGTGGTGGTGGGCATGTGGGGGAAGGGACGTGGCCACATGACTACCACACCCCACACGTGGTGGAAGGGGCGGGGTCACGTGGTAAAAGTGGGCGTTACCCATGACGTCACAAAAAAACAAAATGGCGGCGAAAGTAGATCCATTCTACTGATGTTTGTTAACACTGACAGATCGTTTTAGTAATTTTATATTGTTTCTTAGTGAACAATAATTGTTCAATCTCAAATTGAACAGGACCTGCATCATTTGCTATCATCATTAATGATTAAGTTAAATATCAACTCTCATAATTATAGTTTAGCATGAAGAAATTGTAACATAAATGTTAGTCAATGGTGTTTCTAGGTAAACAATATCAAAAACGCAAAGTAGCATTATGTAATAGCATTTATGCACCACATTAAATTGCAATTGTTTATGTTTTGTATGGGACAGTATGATAGTTACTATAAATAGTTGTGGTATGAGATTTAATAAACAATATTGAGTTAGCACGGGTCAGTCTGCAATCGGTACAAGTGACGGTGTACCCCTTGCATCCCCAACACATTTCATCTCAACTAACCTGAGACTAAACAATAATGAATATCAGATACAACCGTAAATATGCGATGATGCGACACATAAGTATCATTAATTAATGTTTTAGTATTTAAACAGTTTGTGAAGTATATAATCCACGAGTTGGAAAAGTGTAAATTTTTCATGTTACAACAATCAAAAGGCTAGAAAGGGTTAAAAACTTCTTGTTGTCCCTTATTCTATATTAAAATTTCCACCAAGAATACATGTATAATTTGGATGGTACACAAATTCTAGTGCATCGGTTCATTTCAAAGTCGTTTAGGTGCAGCCTATCTACTTTCACAAAATTCTTATCCCATGTGACTACCGCTTCTCTAGGTAAGTAAAACCTTTTATATGCACAGAATTTATTTCTTCACATTCACATTTCTTCGTGTTTCTGAAACATAAAATAAATTTATGGTTTTCGTCAACAAACAGGTCCTTACATGTATCACTGCAAAGTTTTGACAATTAAAGAAATATATGTTTAGGTTACATTCGCACCATATAGCAAAACCTCTGCGTTCAGTGCTAGATTGTTTTTTTTCCATTTCGATTGTCCCTTTCAATGATTGTAATGGTTTGGATTTGTGTTCATCTTTTCACACTCCACTTCTGGAAATTTTTCTTTCAAATGATTTACCACTTGGGCAAGAGCAGTGGTGGTGTGCAATTTAGATACGAATAAGTAGGAATTTTTTGGTGCTGTTTGCAAATTGTTCACTTGGGCTTCACCGGCTATATAAATTGTTTTGTCCGTTGCGAGTTTTTGGAAGCAACCGCGGTCCATTTCCCCTCTTTGTTGTGCAAGTTACTAAAAATAAACCTACTGTAGCATCGGTGAATTCTTTGACTGTAGTAACCAACGAAGAATCTATATTAGTACTTTTGCGCGGTTTACTTACATCTAAGTTAGTTCATGCAGCTATTCTTTGCCTTCCAACATATATATATATATATATATATATATATATATATATATATATATGTAGTTACAGGAGATTATGTTTTTCACCATTCGCCAAGATCAGCCATCATGTCTGGGTGTGCGTGTTGTGTGTGTGTGTGGCGTGCGTGCGTGCGTGTGTGGGTGCGTGGGTGCCTCCGCTCGTGCATGCGTGCTATGCGCGCGCGTGTGTACGTGTGGATGTGTGTGGTGCGTGCTCGCGTGATTGTGAGTATGCGTGCGCTGTAGGCGTGTGCGCGGTGTGCGTGTATGCGGATGTGCGTGTGTATGCGTGCGGGCATGCATGCTCGTGTGCGTGCGCGTGTGCTTGTACGTGTGCGCGTGTGCCAATCAAGAGCAGTTTTCAAATTAATTGGAAAAAAACTAGTTACTGAGAAATTTGAAATGCTGCACTAATTCTGTCATCTAATGATACTTTTGCCCCAAACGATAATATTACTTTAAAACAGCTACATGAAAGACATCCTATTCCATCTCGTTCACTTGAATTCTCTTCCATCTGAGAACCATGAATGCTTTTCAGTATTTAACATCAAGTTCTTAAGGAAACTACGTCATTTGAATGCTTTTTGGAACAGTAAATGCAAACTTTACAGAATTCTTATATGGTGCTTCTCTTTGTGCATTGAAGAAGAGAGATGGTGGGGCTCGTCCTATAGCAGTTGGTTCAATTTTTCGACTACTTGCTTCCAAATTAGGCTGTATTTGTTTCTGATGATCTTGTCAATTATAATACAATGATTTGCAATATTTTTTCAAATATTCGAAAAACTGATTCAATTATTTTACATATATTCTTTATTTGAACAGATATAAAATAAATTACACTTTGCCATTGCACTTTTTATCCTCTATTGATTGGTGACAGAAAAATTAATCCGACGTTTCGTCGATTAGAGACCATCAACTTTATTTTTTCATACGAGGAGGAAATTAGCTAATGGTATAAAATGATTCCTTTTTTATTCTAAATCCAACGATGTATAACACTTAATGATAATTCAACGTGTCGACCCTCATTCTTGACATTTTCAAATATTTCTTTGAAACATTTTGAAAAAAAACTACCAAAACAATTTATTCTGCAAATGTGCATTTATTTCAACTCATAATTCATAATAGGACGTTACGACTCATCAAAAGCATCATCACTCTTATGAGCAGTAGCTAACTATTTATTACGATATCGAAAAGCCTTTCCAAAACTATATCAAATGTTTACTTTGTATTCATAAATAAATTGCTCAAGTAAAGGAGTGAAAATAAATATTCAAAAACACATAGTAGTAATTAGGGTAGTATGTTAAATGTTACTCATTTAAACCATAAAATTATGACTAAAAGTAATTAAAAACATTTTTAATGAATCATACATTTTACAACGCTACAATATCAAATAATTTTTATAGTGTTTATATTAATATTAAATGTATTTTACAGGATAATTATAAAACCGACATTAGTTCTACATTCTATTATTCAAAATGTCGACATTTTTTTCAATGCACTTTCACATTTTTTGACAGTTCTGGTTACTCGACGTATTGTATTACGATTAATATTTTCAATAATATTAATAATCGATGTTCCAGAACTTGCCTATTTTCTGGGATCAAATTCATCCCTCATTTTGACATATCCCCATAAATAAAAGTCTAATGTGGTAAGGTCCGGAGACCTAGCACCAACGCACAGGACCACCGTTGGATATTATTCTTTCACCAAAATCTCCGTAAAATGCTCGGACTTCCCTGAATTATGTGGCATCCATCTTGTTGGAACCACAAATTATTAAATTCATCAGGAGAACAGCTTCACGAATGGATGGAAAGATTTGGTTTTGCAACATTAAAAGGTATCGGTGCCCTGTTAACGTGTCATAAATAAATGGACCAATCAGACGATTTCCTGAAATTCATTGGGAATATTAAAAAAATTAGTCGTAGTTAATTTATTAAACGTTACTCAATTAACCCAAACAAAGATATTACTTACCGATCATTCCGCACCACACATTAAAACCAAATCGCACCTTGAAGTCGGCGTGGATCGCGAATATGTGGATTTTCACGGGCCCAGTAATGATGATTTTTCTTATTGAAGACTCCACAGTTGGTAAAACGTGTCTCATCTGTCCATACAACTTTATCAGCAAAATCAGGATTTTCTTGACATTTACGATGGTACCAATTACAAAATTCGGTTCTCCTGTCAAAGTCACCTTTTGCAGCCCTTGTACAATTGTTGGCTTGTAAGGATGATATTTAACAACTTTCAAAACATTCTGTACAGTGCATTTTGGAATATGAAACTCCGTGCCACAATTTCGTACTGAAGATTTCGGATTTTCGTCAAAATATTCCAAAATGTTTCCTTTACGATTCTCATTACCGATCGCATACTTTTTTGAACGTGGTTTTTCAAAACTTCCAAATTCTATTAAATTTCTTACTACATTATTAAAATGCCAGGTTATCTTCTTTCGGGGTACATTTGAAAATAGTCATCACTAGCTCTGGTAGTAATTTAACGCCATTTTCAAACAATGTTCATTAAAATGTGAGAAACTATTGTAGTCTTTTGACAGATAACATAATTGTTATACAATAATTGTTTTAAACTCATCAAAGCCTACTACCAGAAATTTACAATAATCGAATTCGTTATTTAGCTGCAGTTAATTTTCAAGGTTTTTAATAGCATTTTCACATTTTCCAAAAATATTTTCACTTGAAGTAAATGTATTGTTAGGTGTTTACTTAAATTTAAACTTAATAAAGAGTTATTTATCTGTCATTGTTTAAGACAAGGTTTGGAAGGCTTTTTCGATATCGTAATAAATAGTTATATAGGAATAGGTAGCTACTGTTCATAAGAGATTACTTGATAATGGTTTTGATGAGTCGAAACGTCCTATTATGAATTATGAGTTGAAATAAATGTACATTTGCAGAATAAATTGCTTTGGTAGTTTTTTTTTCAAAAATGTTCATAAAAAAAGAAATATTTGAAAATGTCAAGAATGAGGGTCGAAACGTCGAATTATCATTAAGTGTTATACATCGTTGGATTTAGAATAAGAAAAGGAAACATTTTATACCGTTAGTTAATTTCCGCCCCATATGAAAAAATAAAGTTGATGATGGTCTCTAATCGACGAAACGTCGGATAAATTTTTTTTTCTGTCACCAATCAATAGAGGTTAAAAAGTGGCAATGGCAAAGTGTAATTTATTTTTTTATATCTGTTCAAATAAAAGAGATATAGCCAAAAATAAAAATTGTCGATTTTCAGTTTTTTTCGAATATTTTGAAAAATATTTGAGTTAGCCTTGATTTCAGAATGGCATTTTAGTGGGTTCAAAATTCTCTAAAACTTTCTCCATTTAACCGTCTTTCGATCTCTTATAGTTTCCAAGATAGCAATACTGCCCAGACTAATTTTGGACACACTGTATGTAGGTTAGAAGGTAAAAGTTATTTACTTAAAAAAATAATACTAAGTACTAGACACCTCAAATGCATTGATTTGCAAAAAAAAGATCGTGGATTCAATAGTGACATAGAAAATGGTAGGGGAGTAAAAAGGCAACTTGTGATACAAGGCTCAAGCGTAAATAAGAATCTAAGTTTGAATTATCTCAATTAAGTGATGAGAACCGTTTAAATTCTTTCTAGTATTACTTACAATTTGTATAACTCTTAGGATATATTAAAATATTCTCATGTAATAAGAATGGGAGAATGTTATGTTTCTGAAATACGTATAATTTAACAATGGAACATAGATAAACAAGTAAGTGTACGTGATACGTTCATTAAAGAACACGTATATACGGATATAGATGCGTTAAGAAAACTAAAATTATGAAGTGACGAAAGCTTAGCCAAACAGCACATTACAAATAAGCTTTTAATTTGAGGAAACCCACGCTTGTGTATATATAGTAGCCGTTAGCTAATATCATCAATTATTCAAACCTGTTATTTGCATATTCAACGCATCCTACCCAGAATGCAATAAAGTATTCAAGTAGGTATCCATATGACTTTAATTAAATGTAAAAACTGTCTTTTAAATTTAGTAAAAAGCAATGTGAACAAAGACTAATAATAAACGTATAAACGAAACGATGCAAGTGTACTTACTTTAATGTTTATTGCCTTTATTGGCGATTCCACCATTCAACATCAAAATAACAACAAGAATAACATTTTCAAAAATGTATACATGGGGGCCAAACGAGGAGGGGGTGGAAAATTGTATAAAGACGAAATAAATTAGAGAAATGGTTTTTGGACCAGGGGTAGATATTAATAGGCACTACATTTTAAAAATATTTTTGATCTTACAGGGTGTTTCATGTTCTTGAGCAAACTAAACTTATACTTTTTAAATGGACATATTATTACATTTTTGGAAAGCCCATAAAATACGCATTTCATTAAATTGAAGTATTCTATCTACTTGGTTTAGAAATATTCAATTGTTGATATCTATGCTCGGACCACGCCACTGATTTGTTAGGCGACTTTTGTTTATTTAAAATGAGACAAATTGTTTGTGGTCCTGTACTATTTGAAATTTTTTAAGATTTTTTTTTTTAATAATATACAGGGCGTGTCACTATTTGTAAATACAACTTTTAAAAATTTTAAATGCCTTCTTTGATATATTTCTTTTCATCAAGCATGTCTTATACCTAAAATTAATAATTTCAAAATATTTTCAGTTTATTTGTGAAATTGCGATTGTAATACAAAAGATTGAAAATAGAGGTATTAAGTTGGCCATGGATTGTAGTTTCTTACTAAAAAATATTCAAGTAAAAGCATTTAATGAATTATTTTAAATTCAACAGACTTTTTTGAACAAAATTATTGCATGAAACAATCTTGTTTCTAGGCAAATTTAAATCCTTACTAAAATTTACTCAATTTGATTATGTTCATCAGCGATTTCATTTTTTACGTCTTTTTGTAAATGTAAACTTATAAAGATGGTCATGGAATTGTAGTTTCATGCTAAATAATTTTTTAATTTATAAAAGAAACTTTAGCATTCTTTTTCATGGTAAACAATTTTTCCAAGTAAAAACAAGTTAATATAACAACTACCTACAAATTGACTGAATTAAATTATTCTAAATTTAACAGAATTTTTGAACAAAATTGGTGCATACTCTTACACAAGTCTTTTCGTTCAAGGCAAATTTAAATCAATCCTTAATAAAATTTCTAAATTTAAATCAGTCCATAGTAAAATTTCTGAAGTACTCAATTTGATTATGTTCAAATCAACTTTTCTATTTTCTACATCTTTTGTATATTAAATTGGTTACTGATCAAATAACAAGATTATTTGGAATTAATGTTTAAACTCGCAATTAAAAACAAGAGTGCTATAACAATATTGCGTTAAAAAGAAAAATGTTTGTAACAATTGGTTCTATTCAGTTTAAACCTAATTTGTGTCTTAATTTATTCAAAGTGTTGAAAATGACTAAATATTCAGGAAATGGTTTTAATGATTTTTATTCTAGGAGAATGTCAAAAAAATTGCGGTAGAATTTATGCAGCAAGATATCCCAATGCTGAAAAAGCCGACCTAAGGCGTTTCAAGATTTTTTTACAAAGATTTGAAGAACAGTAGTGTTAAATTAAAAAAACGGAAAGTGGCTAATGATGAAACCAACACATAGTTTTACTTGCAATCCAAGAAAATCCTCATGTAAGTACTTCACAAATATCATATGACTGATAAAAAATGAAAATCTAAAAATGTATTAAATGCCCATGAATACCATGGATGTCATATAGAACTTCATTAACAACTATATGGTCAAGGTTTTGAACGAAAAAATAATTTATTGACTTTTTCATGCTCTATCGAATGGCGAAAACCGCATGTCCCTACCTATTTTACTTTGTGAGATAACGCCTAAACGGTGCATGTAACAAATTGACCCTTAATTTCAATAGGAAATTCAAAAATGTAATAATATACAGGGTGTTGCAAAATAAAAGAGTAGAGTGCTGTGCAGTAAAAGTGGAACACCCTAGGATGCTAAAAAGGGATGTCAGAGCGATGGCGGACCCGGTATATATATATATATATATATATATATATATATATATATTAATTAAAAATTACAGAATTTCAAGTTTCTAGCTTTACTGAAATTTTAGAAACAAAATAAAAACTCAATTTTAGTCACCACCTTTTAAGGGTGATATCTCGGAAATGGGCTGAGTAAATTTTGTTATAGGAAAGACCCATCTTACTTTTATGCGAGCAATCACCTCCTAAATTTTGTCGCATATATTTAGAAACACCCTGTTTAAATATATATATATATATATATATATATATATATATATATATATATATATATATACTGGTGTTTCAAAAACGTTCCGATAATTTCTAGGTAAATAGAATATTAAAAAATAACGTTAGTTTGGTTATAAACATGTGTCCTAAAATGCCTCCTTAAGAAGATACGGGCCTGTAAAGGTGGTCCCAAAAATCCTTTTTTTGTATTATCTCTGAAACGGTTTAAGATACCTAAATGAAATGAAGATCACAAATACCTTTGATTAGGCCATAAAAGATAGTGTTGACAAATTTTTAATATTTTGTACAGGAGCGTATTTGTGGTCTAAATTTGATTTAGGTACCTTAAACCGTTTCAGCGATAATAAAAAAAAGGATATTTACAGGGCCGTATCTCCTTAAGGAGGCATTTTCAGGCACATGTTTATTAACCAAACTAAAGCTATTTTTTAATATTCTATTTACAAAATAACTAACATTTTTAAACATATATATATATATATATATATATATATATATATATATATATATATATATATATATATTAGAAAACAAATCTGCTTAGGTAAAAAGTATACCTGACTTATTAGTAATATCTGCCTGCAGGCGATAATGAAAGTTGACATAAGCTGTTTTCCATTTGAATTGGGTTTTGTACTTTGTTCCTGTTCCGTACCAGAAGTGTTCCGAAAAACATAAAATACCAATATAGGCGCCGTTCCGTATTTTACAGTACTTTTTTAATCAAATGGAAAACAGCTATCATGAAAATATCCGAAATTCTAACTGAATTTGTCACCGTTAACCTCAAAATTTTGGTCAAATATTTTATGGCGTGTTTTTATTTTTGTTTCATAAAGCTTCATTTTTTACTCTGAACATTTATTTTCATGTTTGACAGACAGTTGCTATAATAAGTATTTTATGACTTTTCTCCATGTAAGTAATGTTTCTGTATAGAAAACATTCTGTATCAGTTATAGTATAGACATACGTAATAGTTTTAGCTATGAGTGACAAGAAAACCTACAATATCTCATTGATGGTGCAAGATAAAATCTGCGATTTATTACATTCAATTGATCCAGATGAATTGAACACAGATGTTGAAAGTGATTTCTCAAATGATGACAGTGTAGCAGACCCGGATTATGGATCTATCAGTAACAACTATGAAATGCTAAGAATAGAAATGGATCTATGTTAGAACAAGAAAGTGAGGAAGAAGTAGGAGTAGAAGGGAATTCAGCAACGGAAGAATCATCTCTAAATGGGAATGATGTTTCTGAAACGTTACCTCTTTACCCAGTTGATGAACCAAGACAGTGTTCAAATACTTCAAATTCAGATTCTGCGAGTAAGGAGTCTATACCAGGAGCTAGCAAAAAGAGACGTGTAGAAGTCAAAAATATTTTATGGCAAGGAATGTGAAGAATTACCGGAGCGTTTATACGAGTTGAGAACACTACACGATTGTTTTACATACTTTGCTGGCATGGATTTATTTCAGCTTATTGCTGATCAAACCAATATCTCAACCAGATTCATAGCAACAGCCCAAGAAATTCAAAAATATGTGCGGATTATGTTTTAGGTGAAAACTCATTTGAACCTATGCGCAAGTCAAATCTAGGAATAGGTTTGAAGAAATATAAATAATAAATGTGTTCCACTAAAATGGTTTCACATCTGCTACAATGTATGCCTGCGAAACCACATAAGTGGGGCATGAAGCTACGTGTACTATGTGATTCATATGGCTATTCATTCCTATGGGTTAGATCTGTACTCAGGTTTAGGTGATAACAAAATTCCTAATAATGCACCAGATTTAGGGGCAGCAACTAATGCGGTTTCAAGGTTGTCGCAAATAATTCCCAACCACCAGAATCACATTCTTTATTTTGACAATTTTTATACCACATTGCCACTGATGTACTGATATAGTAGAGGGATATTATCTTTAGGCACAATACGAGCGAATCGTATCCCAAATTGTAAAGTATCTACAGATAAAGAAGAAACAACGCAGATATTCTGAGCAATATGATGGTTCATGTCTTGCGTTGATTTCGCAACTGTGTTGTGGAAAGACAATAAATCTGTGAGGTTGGCATCAACATATGTGGAAATTCGACAGTTTACAACAGATAATAATATGGGACCTAGCGTACCAAAGGCTTCACGTCTCGATCGTTCACAGAAAAAGAGGATTGAAGTGGATTGCTCAACAACAGTTAACAAATATAATAAGCGTTCAGGCAAAAGGCAGTGCAAATTTCCTGTTCGTAAATCCGAGACTCAATGTCTTGCACCAAATGCAATTTATGTTGCACAGCTGCTAAACATTGTTTTGCCTTATTTCACGTGAATTAAACAATATATATATATATATATATATATATATATATATATATATAAATAATAAAATAAATATAAGAAAATGTGATGCCATTTGCATTCCTTTTGCCACATAATATCTTTTCGCACTAAGTGACCAAATCCGCCTCAAGGTAAATGTCATAACATGGCATGATACATAAAATTTAGTTGCATATTGAATCTTAGTTACCTTTATTAGTCTAAAATGAATTTTGTGCAAAGAAAAAAAATTTAGGCACTATAGGGTTAACTATGGAAACGATTTCCATTATGTGTGTGACGGATTTATTTAGCTTTTTCCTTCACCTCAATACCAGTTTGAAAATATTCGTTTTCATTTAAAAATCACTGTTTTGTATCATCTGCATTTTCCATTGAAAAATAAATTTTCGTTGTATTGGAGTGTTGAATAATTAGAGTAAATACATTTGGCCAATTTCAATGTTACATAAGAAAATACAGTTTTTTCTTTGTATCTTCTGATCGACATATAATTAACCTCTAGATACAATACAATGACCTTATAAGCGATGTAATGTTAAAAATATTGACTAGTTTATCGCTTAATGACGTCAGTAACTGAGATGACGTATAATGGAAGAGGTCGGCTCAATGAAACTTTGTATATGTAAAGAAATCGATAGAAAATTATTAGCAAACAAAGAAATTTACTTTAGCTTTTTAGTCTTAGTTCTAAAGATGCAGACAATTATTTCAGAATTTGAAGACATTTTAAGAACGGTGGTTTAATTTAATTCAAAATTTCGAAAGATTTTTTTGCATATTTATTAAATCATAATTTCGGACTTTCTATGCCGCAGTCATCATGATTATATGTAATCAAAGATTGTTATCATAATTTTCTAAATAATTAATCGTTCACAAAGAGGTACCTACTACGCATACTGGCTTTTTATTATGGCTGCTAAATTTAATAAATTGTAACGTTACATGTTCAACTTATCAGGCCCCGTCTCTGTGGAGCAATTTTAATCCTGTCGAGCAAGACACCTGATACAGTGTCAATTATATAACGTATTAAAATGACTCCTATCTTCAACGTACAAATTTAATGCGATTATGCAAAAATCCTTTCAAACACCGCGTTTCATGCGTATTCTCATTTGAGATACATTACATTCAATAGGTGAACAAAATGAGTGTTGAAAGTCAAAAAATCTACTAGTTTTGAAATTATTTGAGGTTTTAGCAAGTAATGCTGACCGATAAATAAATTATTTTAAAATGAAACAATGATTTTCATGCGCGAGAACGAACTACCTCAGGGAATAATGATGAAAAACATTGTAAATTATTTAGAACTTAAAAAACGTTTTAATTGTATGACATTAACACAGAACAGACAAAGGAAACAATTAAAAAAAAAAACGAATAACACAAAACAAACAGAAAAAAAAAATTAATAAGTAGGTACGGGTTTTTGACATTAAATGTTCCAAATGCCCACCATTTTCACGAATACATAATCGTAAACATTTTTCTAGTGAGGAAATAATCCTTTGGAGTCGTCGTGGTTCTTGAATTAATATTATTAAATTATTTTCAACCCTCGCTTGAAGTCTTCAATGGAGTTTATTTCGCTTGAATATACTTTTTCTTTAACTAAACTCCACATATCAAAATCAAAGGGATTTAGGTCGGGGGACCTTGGTGGCCAGTGGATACGAGGGTCAGCACCTAGATCAATCCAACGATTTGGAAAATGTTCGTTGAGCCATCTTCTAGCTTGTCTACTGAAATGAGTGGAGCACCATCATGCATAAA
>JARFJB010001368.1:65000-68098 GCA_036346205.1 Vesta saturnalis
TGGTGGTGGTGGTGGGTGGTGGGTGAGTGAGTGAGTGGTGAGTGGTGGTGGGGTGGTGGTGAGTGGTGGGAGTGGGTGGTGAGTGGTGGTGAGTGGTGGTGAGTGGGTGAGTGGTGAGTGGTGGTGGGTGGTGAGGTGGGGTGGTGAGTGAGTGGTGGTGGGGTGGTGAGTGGTGGTGGGGTGAGTGAGTGAGTGGTGAGTGGTGAGGTGGTGGTGGGTGGTGGTGGTGGTGGTGGTGAGGTGGTGGTGGTGGTGGTGGGTGGTGGTGGTGGTGGTGGTGGTGGTGGTGGTGAGGTGGTGGTGGTGGTGGTGGTGGTGGTGGTGGTGGTGAGTGAGGGGTGGGAGTGAGTGGTGGTGAGTGGTGGTGAGTGAGTGGTGAGTGGTGAGTGGTGGGGTGAGTGGTGGTGAGTGAGTGAGTGAGTGGGTGGTGGTGGTGGTGGTGAGTGGTGGTGGTGGTGGTGAGGTGGTGAGTGGTGGTGGTGAGTGGTGGTGGTGGTGGTGGTGGTGGTGGTGGTGGAGTGGTGAGTGAGTGGTGAGTGAGGTGAGGGTGGTGAGGGTGGTGGTGGTGGTGAGTGAGTGGTGGTGAGTGAGTGGTGGTGGTGAGTGAGTGGTGGTGGTGGTGGTGAGGTGGTGGTGGTGGTGGTGGTGAGGGTGGTGGTGAGGTGGGTGGGGTGAGTGGTGGTGGTGGTGGTGGGTGAGTGGTGGTGAGTGGTGGTGGTGGTGGTGGTGGTGGTGAGTGGTGAGTGGTGAGTGAGTGGTGGAGAGTGGAGTGGTGGGGGTGGTGAGTGAGTGAGTGGTGGTGAGTGGTGGTGGTGAGTGGTGGTGGTGGTGGAGTGGTGGTGAGGTGAGGTGAGTGGTGGTGGTGGTGAGGGTGGTGAGGTGAGTGGTGAGTGAGTGGTGGTGGTGGTGAGTGAGTGGTGGAGTGGTGGTGGTGGTGAGTGGTGGTGAGGTGAGTGGTGGTGGTGGTGGTGGTGGTGGTGAGGTGAGTGAGTGAGTGAGAGTGAGTGGTGGTGAGTGAGTGAGTGGTGGTGGTGGTGAGTGG
The DNA here is from genome assembly GCA_036346205.1 of Vesta saturnalis. Taxonomy (NCBI): domain Eukaryota; kingdom Metazoa; phylum Arthropoda; class Insecta; order Coleoptera; family Lampyridae; genus Vesta; species Vesta saturnalis. The sequence goes on from JARFJB010001368.1 coordinate 66,043, forward strand.
TGAGTGAGTGGAGGTGAGTGGTGGTGAGTGAGTGGTGAGTGAGTGGTGAGTGGTGGTGGGTGGTGGGTGAGTGGTGGTGGTGAGTGGTGGTGGTGGTGAGTGAGTGAGTGAGTGGTGAGTGGTGGTGGGGTGGTGGTGGTGAGTGGTGGTGGTGAGTGGTGGTGGTGGTGGTGGTGAGTGGTGAGTGGTGGTGGTGAGTGGTGGTGGTGAGTGGTGGTGGTGGTGGATGGTGAGTGGTGAGTGAGTGAGTGAGTGGTGAGGTGGTGGTGGTGGTGGTGGTGGTGGTGGTGAGTGGTGGTGGTGAGTGAGTGGTGGTGGGTGAGTGGTGGTGGTGAGGTGAGTGGTGAGTGGTGGTGAGGTGGTGGGTGAGTGTGGTGGTGGTGGGTGGTGGTGGTGAGTGAGTGGTGGTGGTGGTGGTGGTGAGTGAGTGGTGGTGGTGAGTGGTGGTGGTGGGGTGAGTGGTGGTGGTGGTGAGTGGTGAGTGGTGAGTGGTGAGTGAGGGTGGTGGTGGGTGAGTGGTGAGTGGTGAGTGAGTGAGGTGGTGAGTGAGTGATGAGTGGTGAGTGGTGAGTGGTGGTGGTGAGTGAGTGAGTGGGTGGTGGTGGTGAGTGAGTGGTGGTGGTGGTGGTGGTGAGTGAGTGAGTGGTGAGTGGTGAGTGAGTGAGTGGTGGAGTGGGTGGTGGTGGTGGTGAGTGGTGGTGGTGGTGGTGAGTGATGGTGGATGGTGAGGTGGTGAGTGAGTGAGTGGTGGTGAGTGAGTGGGGTGGGTGGTGGTGTGGTGAGTGAGGTGGTGGTGGTGGTGGTGGTGGTGGTGAGTGAGTGGTGGTGGTGGTGGTGGTGGTGGTGGTGGTGGTGAGTGGTGGGGTGAGTGGTGGTGGTGGTGGTGGTGGTGAGGGTGGGTGAGTGGTGAGGAGTGAGTGGTGGTGGTGAGTGGTGGTGGTGGGGTGAGTGGTGGTGGTGGTGGTGAGTGAGTGTGGTGGTGATGGTGGTGAGTGGTGGTGGAGTGGTGGTGGTGGTGGTGAGTGGTGGTGAGTGGTGGTGGTGGTGGTGAGTGAGTGAGGTGAGTGGTGGTGGTGGTGGTGGTGGTGGTGGTGGTGGTGGTGGTGGTGAGTGGTGAGTGGGTGGTGGTGGTGAGTGTGGTGAGTGGTGGTGAAGTGGTGGTGGTGGTGGTGGTGAGGTGAGTGAGTGGTGAGTGAGTGGTGGGTGAGTGGTGGTGAGTGAGTGGTGGTGGTGGGGTGGTGGTGGATGGTGAGTGGTGGTGAGTGAGTGGTGGTGATGTGGTGGTGAGTGAGTGGTGGTGGTGGTGAGTGGTGGTGGTGGTGGGTGTGGTGAGTGGTGAGTGGTGGTGATGGTGAGTGGTGGTGAGGTGATGTGGTGAGGTGAGTGAGTGGTGGTGGTGGGTGGTGGTGGTGAGTGGTGGGAGTGAGTGAGTGGTGGTGAGTGGTGGTGAGTGGTGGTGAGTGGGTGGTGGTGGTGGTGAGTGGTGGTGGTGGTGAGTGGTGGTGAGTGGTGGTGGTGGTGGTGGTGAGTGAGGTGGTGAGTGGTGGGTGGTGGTGAGTGGTGGTGGTGGTGAGTGGTGAGTGGTGGTGAGTGGTGAGTGAGTGGTGGTGGTGGTGGTGAGTGGTGAGTGGTGGTGAGTGGTGGTGGTGGTGGTGGTGGGTGAGTGGTGAGTGGTGGTGGTGTTGGTGGGTGGTGGTGGTGGTGGTGGTGGTGGTGGTGGTGGTGGTGGTGGGGTGGTGGTGGTGTGGTGGTGGTGGTGGTGAGTGGTGGGTGGTGAGTGGTGGTGGTGATTGGTTGAGGTTGTGGTGGTGGTGGTGGTGGTGGTGGTGAGGTGGTGAGTGGTGGTGGTGGTGGTGGTTGGTGAGGTGGTGGTGGTGGTGGTGGTGGTGGTGGTGGGTGGTGGTGGTGGTGGTGGTGGTGGTGGTGGTGGTGGTGAGGTGGGGTGGTGGTGGGTGGTGGTGGTGGTGGGGTGGTGGTGGTGGTGGTGGTGGTGAGTGGTGGTGGTGGTGGTTGGTGGTGGTGGTGGTGGTGATGGTGGTGGTGGTGGTGTGGTGGT
>JARFJB010001369.1:0-27699 GCA_036346205.1 Vesta saturnalis
TCCTGTGTTACTAACACTTTATCTGAAGTGATCCATCATCATCTTCAACATCTATATTCACAAAAGGTATTTTAAATTTCTTATAATCTTTATATACGAAATTAAATTCACTAAAATCAATTAAAGCTTTAGTTTGTCTTAAAATGTGTTTCCTGTTCGATTACTAACGCATTAAATTTTTCTCAAAATTTCCTAATCTAACGAATAGGACATTTACCTAAAACAGGAATTTTAAATTCAGCATATAAAGTAATTGGCTTTGATAAAAGCCGTATATTAGGCGCTAAATCTTTACTTATAATATTATAAAAACTACCTGTGTCAACTAAAATTTTAGTAGGCACGTTATTAATTTTACCGTTTACGTTTAATAGATTATCTTTCATTATGTATGTGGCGTCGATTTTTACTAATTTCCGCGATCGACGCACTCTTCCCCGTTTTTTGGTAATGGGCTTCGAGATGGGGACCTGTATGTGCTTCTACGTTCCCTAAAGGAATTTTGTCTTGTATTGTCAAACGTTACTGTCCTTCTGTTACCTCCAAAGTTACTGTTACCTCTATAATTATTATTCCCTCTGAAAGTAGTATTACCTCTGAAACGACCATAATTGCCTCTAGCATTATTGCTAGAATTTTGCACAAAATTATTTGAATTATATGTGCGATTAAAATTATTATAACTGCATGTAGATGCGAAATGACCTTGCCTGTTGCATATAAAACAAATTGGTCTTCCATTACTTGTTCTAGCATTATTCCTTGAAAAATTATTGAAATTATTTGAGAAATGTTTTGTTTTAGGACTCTCTGAATTTTTCCAGCGTATATTATTGACTTGCGTACTTGCATTATTTTCCTTTGTGTTTACTGACTTTGTAGCCATTGAAAACAAATTAGAAGATTGATAGTGCATTATTTCTTTGATTCGCATTTCCTGCAGATTGGATAATTTAAATACTGCAGCTCTGAAATTATCACTAGTTATCTCGTCTGGATTAGGACAAATTAAAATGAAATCTGCTTTTAATCCAGGTTGTAACCCTTCAATAAAAAAATCAACTACTTCTGCTAAAGGAATAGCAGGTGAAATTTGCTCAGAAAATTCTAGAAGAGCGTAATAATATTTAAGTACGGTTTCGTCTGGTTGTTGTTTACGATTGCGTAATTGGTTTTTCGCTAGTAATGAGGTCGTTGTACCTCCAAAGTGCATTTGAAATGCTGAAGATATATCGTCCCATGTTTTTTCTGCGTTGTTGGGGTTAATAAGATAATTTAAATACCAAGTATATGCGTTGCCTTTTAAATAATTACCAAAATGAGTGATTTTATTGTCATCTCCCCAATGATTTGATTTCCCACAACGATCATATTGTTGCAAAAAAGTTATACAATTAGTTTCACCTGGTATAAATATGTCAGGTGTCATGAATTTAGGAAATATTGGAGTGGACACTTCTCCGTTAACCTGTCTTACTGTTACATTATTGTTAGTCATTGTCATTGTTGATAGCACTGTATTTAATTTAAATGTTTGTGGTTTTGTAAGTATGTCAGTAGTTTTTTCAATTGTTATCTTATTTTGCGGTTGCACGAATGTTTTATCTGGTGAACTTGTAAGGTCCTTTCTTACAATTTTTATATTTGCCGCGGCTAAACTGCAATCGGTCTTTGTATTTAAAACTAAAGAGGGGTGTGGGTTCGTCGGTATCTTTAATCTTAGCTCTACACTGTCCACATGAAATAATTAAAATAAAACGGTTTAAAAATATATTATCCTATTATATTTACACATCTAATATATTCACACTTATTCTAACAACAACTAACCTAAACTGTAACAATACTGAAATAACTGGATGTCCTACTGGAGATGGCGGCGTCCTTCCTTCCCCTCGCTCAATGCGACTGCTTATCCCGGTCGAAATCGCTTCTGTAAAATAGATTTTAGTACTCCCTAGTTACACTCAATGATGACCGTAATATTTAAATGATTAATAACGTTATGTTTAATTAATTATTTATACTGGATACGGCCCTGTCTATAAAAGAAAAGAATTTATAAACAAACTACTGGTTATTCAAAACGAGGGTTGCGAATGTAGGTCACTAGTGAAAATCGATATCCCGAGTTCAGTGTGGTACGCAGGACTGTTGTACTGGTCTAACTGCGTGCGGCTCTTTACCTTTAGTAATTTTTGGAGACGGACAAGCGCGTATGCTTCGTGAAGTAATTTTACTTCGCGATGTATTATCTTAAAATATGACTTCTTCAGAGGTTTATCTTTGCATTAAATTTAGACTAGGCGGATTATACACGTTTGGTTGTATAATTAATATTATTCAAACGTTATCTACTGGGCGGTGAGTTTATGGTGGTGATTTCTTTTATGCAAATGAAAGAAATCTCACGTAGATACAATCGACGTTCCTTAATGGTATGCACACAAAACGCGTATTTATTAAAGGCGGTTTTTATACTTGCGGAATAAGCTGGTGGAAAACAATTAATTGATTGCTTTTTTGAAAATCGTTTACTAAGCGCGTGGTCAGCGATGGACGGTTTTCGGCTATGACAGGCCTTTGACGGATACTCTACGGTTAATTCGATTTGTGATTACAGCACTTCGGTCTTTCTCCAGCGAGCTAGTGAATTCAGGTGTTTAGAATGTAAGTGAGCGTAAATGAAAAGCTGCAGGTCTATACAGTCCTACTTAGCTCGTCGTCAGGTATATGTTAGCGTGGTTTGTGAGCACCCGGCTACCTCGTGGCGTTTGCCCGTAGCGGCCTTTGGGTGTGTGTGTGTGTGCTGGTACCCCGGCTACCTCGTGGTTTTTGCCCGTAGCGGCCTGGGGTTGTGTGTGTGCTGGTATGTATGTGCTTTAATTACTCCACAGACTTACGTGTCGTTAATCACAAAGAGCTATTTACAAGGGTCGCGGCGTGCGTTCGCACCTACGGTGCTCTAAACTCGCGGTGGCTATCACTAGGTTTGCGGCGATTTACTTTCCAAACAACCGTCACGTGCAGGTTCTCTGAATCGAGTTAGTCGACCGGACTAACTAATACAGGAGCTGGTGAAACTAACTAACTACTCGGCGGCGGATGCGTTCAAGTGGCGCGACGGAACTCTTCTACGGCGGCTGGTCGGTCACGGTTACGGCTATACTTCTCGGCGGCGGGATGCGTTTACGGGCGCGTGTTTAAATACCGATAGATAGATAGATATATTACTATTAATTATCAAATAATATGCGGTCGCGGTTTTATAGAGGATTCTCCGTCGGCGGCGGTAGCTTCTGTTTGGGGAATCCTACTTTTAATTGGCGGAGATTACTCTGACGTATAAAACTTTCGATGTTTTATGAAATCCACGTTGAGTGGAACAAATTAATTATTGTGCAATCAAACGAAATAATGCACTATATGGACGTGACTGAGTAATACGGAATACTAAGAAATATTAGCTGAAGTTTTGCAGGTGTTTTAAATACTAAGAAAGCTTACATCATTTCTTTTACGAGGGCGGATTGTTAAGTAAATAATTAATTAATTAAAAAAATTTTGAAGTAATGACTTGCGGTTCGTTACAAACTTATAGTTTCAAATAATTCTATTTTTCTATTAATTCGTGTAAGAATATCGTCTTCAATTATATTATTATCATCAGCAGAATTTGAAAAAATAGTTGTCTGCTGCGGTCTAAAGGCTGTACTTCTAGTTTGATAAGGGTGATTTTGTGTACTCGACTGAGACATAGGGCAATTTACATAAAAAAAATTGTATAATCTTATTATTATTTGAAATTACATTATATTAACCATTACTTTATGCAATGCGAGGTGTTAAGAATAATTATTATATAAATAAGGCCAATTAATGCCATTAATGTTAATATTAAACTTATTAAAATCCAACAACGTGGTGACATTTCACTAAATCAAGCAAAAAAATTTATTAAGATTTTAGTATTTCAAATTTTAAAAGTAAATATGTAATTACAGTTACATTCAATAGTATAAAAATTATTAACAAGGAAAATATAGCGCAATAATTATTATTCATTATCGATACAATTTATTTGTTTATAAAATTCAATTGCGTACTAGCAAAGTTATAGTAAAACAAAATATGAGTTAAAGGAAATTTCATATCGTAAAAAAAATTTTTTTATGAAAATTAAGTAAATAATGTAATAATATAAATTTGTGCGTTCACTGTTATTAAGCTATAACAATTATAGTGATTAAATGAATTATTTACGTTACCATGATTCATAATAATACTGCACATTTCATTATTACGGTTTAAATAAAAATTAAGAACAAAACCTGGTACTTCAACCATCGTTAACATGTTAGAAAAAATAGCGCATTCACCATTGTTTTCAAAAAAACATCATTTGTCTTAACAAAGACACACGGCGCATCTACCATTTGTGTGTAGGTAAAAAAAATTAAAAATAAGAGCGGCGTTTTAAAGAACGGCGCCTCTACCATTCGGCTAAAAAAAAACACGGCGCCTCCACCATTTGTCACAAAATTATTTAATGACATACGGCGTCTCCGCCTTTTGTCACTATATTGGGGGCTCCACCATTTGTTACCATTTTCGTAATATTCAGGGGTTAATTTATGCGTATCTCAGAGATTTGGTTGCAAGAGGTTTTGTGACTTTCAACCAGAATCTCCTTGGGAAATTATGGGTCGGAGTACGAGGTTTGGATTGAGGACATAGTCACCACAACAATTTAAGCAATAACAAATAAATATATAATAATAAAATAGTTCTTACATTGTCTTGTACTTCTTGTATAACGGTTGCTCTGAAGACACAACAATTCACAATTAATTCTCTAACAACAACAATTAATAATTACAATTCTACTTTCTAATTAATAATCAATGATTGAATAATAATAATACTAATAATTGAATGCTAATCATTGAATAATGAATAATTGAATGATGAATAATTGAATAATGAATGCCTCTAACACCCTTTCTACTTCTACTTATACTATTTGTCTATTGACGTATTTGTTTCCTGCCTCTCCCATAATTATGAAATATCTAGCGCGTGTGAATTTAGGCCGCCGTACAAAAAGTCCATATTGTGGTTAATTGTTCTACATAAAATAATGTACGTGATTTTTCTTAAGTAGGTTACTAAAAGGAAGCGCGCATTATATAAATAATCTAAGGAAATTATGCCTTCACAATTTGATATAAAAGTGATTACTATTTAATTTATAATATAAGGTAAATTTTTACTTTAAATGTATTGAAATTTATATTTGAATTTCTACTGGGTGACAATATACAGCGTGGCCATTACCTAATTTTTCTTCTAACAAATGCAAAACTATCTTTTGTGTATGGCCGCTACCGCTGTAAATATCTGTGGAGCCTTCGGTACACTCGAAATTTTAATACCAAACCGTTAGGTTCCATCAATATATATAGTTTTAGGCCATACTTATGCCTCTTGTTTTTGAGATATTGCCTAAATTGCAGACGGCCACGTCAAAGCATCATTGCCTCATCTAGTGACAATTCTCGTCCTGGGTAATAAATGTCGTTCATCTTATTATTGAAGAAATCAATAACAAATCTTATTTTACCTAACCGATCCGTGGCTTCTGTATTGTGCGAAGTAAAATGTAGGCACCTCAAAATGAGCAGAAACCTATTACGAGACATGTATTTTCTAAATACAGGTATGTCAAACAATGGATCAGTTTTCCAGTAATCATTTAGCCGTGTCAAACTTATTGTACCTGTATGAAGAAGTAAAGCCAAAATATTTTTAGTTCACTTACGGTAAGTCTTTCCATTCGGTTATTCGGGAGTGCGTATTTGTTACGGAACGAAAAAATTCTAGCGCATATGTATTCGTAGAGACTACAATAGCATTCAAAAAATCGTCATCTACGATTAGTTCTAAGAAATCCAACGGGGTTCCCTTACCGGGTACTGGAACCAATAATTCTTGTTCTTTGTCAAACTTGATTTCTTTTATAGCACCTGTATGATTCCATTCAACGGTTTCATCTACTGGTAAAATATCCTGTATATTTTCCTGAATACAGTTGTTATTATCAGAGTGCGAATCTGAACACGAACTGTCACCCTCATCATCGGAAAAATGTTCGCCACTACTACAATCACTGTCCTCTAAATACCGTAACAATTCGCATTCATTTAAAGGTTTATTCCTTTTTCAACACTGCACTTTCATCAGCAGAACGTCTTTATTTAATCCAGACGGTCCTGGTTGACTGCTCATAATGAAATGTAAAAAAAACCGTTTTGAAAATAAAAATTCGCGTAACCAAAAATGTCTTAGTAATATATATACGTATCAAAGACGCCGTAAGATTAAACACAACCCACGTCTAATGCCAGTATAATACTGAAGCATTATGTGCGTATGTGTAAAAATATCCGATCGGCGTGGTCGGCATTGGCGCAGGGTACCGGCGCTATCCGATCGGTGTGTTCGGCAGTCAACCTGTTAAACGCTATTTTCAACTTAGACTTAAAAGGCCCAAACACTCCAACATCTAACGGTTGCAAGCGATGGCTTGTGTGTGGAGGAAAAGACACAAACGTTATTCCATTATCTCGAGCATACGTTATAGCCTGTAAACTGATGTGGCTTTCGTGATTATCACATAATAATAACATCGGATGATCCTTAGAGCTCAGTGTGTGCTTCTGAATGTATTTTAATACTGAAACAAATATGTCAGTATTTATCCATCCACTTCTATTTGCAGCTCCGATGCTTCCTTCAGGTGCACCTTCAAGGAAATGGTCTTTGTAGTGCACACGTGGAAATACAAATAGCGGTGGGATAGTATTTCCAATTGCTGAAATTATGGCACCAAAAGTAACAACCCGGTAAATAATTTTCTATAAATTTGGTCATAACAGCGTAGGTATTACATCTTTTTTCAAATTTTACGATGATCGGCAGATAGACATATAAGTCCCTTTGAAATACGTCGTTAAGTAATATCTTTGAAACGTTACTATGACCAACATTAATCGACGTATTTTGTACTAAAGCGTAAAGATGTAATAATAACTATTTCAAACGGTCATAATTAACGTTGTCTTGCAAACCGTCGTGAGCGGTACGTGCTTTTTACATAGTTATGTCAGCTTTGAAAATGAGTCGTTCATCTGATGTAACCATGACTATTTGTTAAATTCAGAATTTCAAATAATTAACGTTGTTTAGCAAACCGTCGTAACTGGTACGTACTTTTTATATCGTTATGACAGATTTTAAAACGAGTCGCACATCCGATGCAATAATGACTATTCCAAAAATGCAAAATTCGAAACAATGTTGTCTAGCAAACCATCGTAACCGTTACGTAGTTTTTATATAGTTATGTCAGCTTTCAAAGTGAGTCGCCCATGCGATGCAAACATGACTATTTCTTAAATTCAGAATTTCAAATATTTGGCGTTGTCTAGCAAACCGTCGTAACCGATACGTAGTTTTTACATAGTTATGTCAGATTTTAAAACGAGTCGCACATCCGATGCAATAATGACTTCCAAAAATGCAGAATTTCAATCAATTAACGTTGTCTAGCTAACCGTCGTGAGCGGTACGTCGTTTTTACGTCATTATGTCAGCGTTGAAAATGAGTCGTTCATCTGATGTAACCATGACAGTAGTACTGAGGCACCTTGGCCGCCATCTTGGATTTTGACGTCATTTGACCTTGGGATTCCCCACGCTCGCTTACGTGTAGGGCGTATTTTTTCACCCCTATTTTTGCACATCCACGTGTGAGACCGGATTTTCCACCCTTATTTTTACACGCTTACGTATAGGGCGTATTTTTTCACCCCTATTTTTGCACATCCACGTGTGAGACCGCATCCTTTCTTTTCGATGGTCAACCCTAATTTTTACACCCACGTGTGAGACCGTATTACCTTATTTTTATGATTTCTTTTGGGGTTAAACCTTATGGTTGTATTAAGGACCTTTTGACAGCTAGGACAGGGGTGGTGGTTGGTCTTGGATTAGGGTTGTACTTAGGGCTGGGGCTGTATGTAGAGCTAGGGTTGGAGTTTAGGGCTGTATTTAGGCGGGGTCTGGGGCTGGTTAGAGCTAGGGTTGGAGCTTAGGGCTGGTCTGGGGGTAGGGTTGTTTTTCTGGTAATTATCTTCAGCCTTAATTAAGGTCCTTTTAGTTGTAACCCTGGAGGTTAGGCAACTGTGTATTCGGAAAACACGAAAAACGAAAACGAAAAAACACGCAAATACGTAAATGCACAAAACGATAGCATGCAAAGCTGCAGAATGAATTAAAGCAAGGAGTTGGGGGTTTATAAATAAAATAATTCTATTTTATCTGTTTTATTCTTTATATCCAAATGGAAGAGTATCAAAATTTTCTATTCTACGTCGTTTAGAGTAACTTATCCTATACTGTTTAGCTTCAGGTCTACTTAATACATTATAACAACTATCTCTAACAATTTTTCTGTCATTATATACAAACAAAGAGTCTTTACTATTACTAAGTACCATATCTTTCATCGCTTCAAAGTTTATAACACGTGAGTTCTTATAATTTAAGGTAATGCCCTTGACTTTACACACGGATTTAATTATTTGTTCACTGGTTGAAAACACATTATAACTATACTTTTTAGGTCCGGCACTAACAAATTCAGCTATATAGCTTCCGCCACCGTACGCCTCCAGTTCGTCGGCCATTTGGCCAAGGAAATCCCCACATGCTGGATTCCAGTCGTCGGGTTTTGCGGCAAATATCACACTGTCTGTGTCGTAATACAGAACACGTCTGGCTAGTTTCTCTAAGTAACTATATAGCTCTAAACGTGCATGAGCAGTCGTGTATGCGGCTATGGACACATTAATTGTTTTTTGTGATTCACCCTCTCCCTCCGGTCTATCCCAATTCACCATTACAACATTATCATTTATAGGTATTATAGACTGTACCTGAACCAATGGATCTGTGAGCAATTTGAAAAAGTCCTTTGGTTCAGATACAATACTACACTGGGTTAAATTTCGCGTGACCAAACTTACCCCAAAAAGAATTCAGCATAAGTTTGGCCAGGTACCTTAAACCGGGGTTCTTCTTAATATTACTAGGTCTAACCGAATCCCTCTTTCTCATAATACTCTGTCAACTGTACTTTCTCGATTTCTGACGTACAATGGCTAGGCCACCCTGAACATTCCTGCTTGAGTTTTAAGAAATTATCTATGTATCCGCTAAATAACCCACCCTGTTTAGTTGCTCTGTCATACGTGGTTACCTCGTATTCCCAAACTTCAAAAACATCAAGGACTTTATAGTTTTTAGAGATAGCCTTACGCAGCTCGTCTGCTACAAATGTACCAACGAAACTGCGCTCAGCTTCACTATGTCTACATTCCCCTTGATTTAGCTCAAGGCCACACGTCTTACACAACACAAACATCAGCTTACCGTGCATTTTTAACGGTAAAACAGGGTGGTAGAGATTAGAGGGTGGTAGTACTCTGCATTTAATTAAACCCTCCACCGTGTCTAATGAAATGTTTTACAATCTAGCCCTATATGAATTTTTGGATGACCTATGGGATATTTACAATATTTATTTACAAATGGATATAATGAGCACACGTCGTAATACATTATTTTCTCACTAATACCGTCACATTGATGATAAAGCTTACTAGCATTAGTGCGGCCTCCGTAAAACGCATCGCGTGGGTTTAAGGGTTCATCATCTTGATGACCTAGACTCTGAATAAACGCTTTTAATTCGTCGTTAACGAGTATTTGTTTTTTAAAATCGCATTCGCACATCTCCACAAGATTATACCCGCGCTTGCGTATAAATTGAGACCGCGCCACCGTGTTCTCATTCCGGGGAAGCATAGAGGTACCTACACCAAGTTTAGGGTCCATGTTGGCCTGATTGGGGAAACATTCCTCGCAACCGTGCCAATAACAGCCAAGAAATTCAAAAGCGGTATTTGACTCAGCGCAATACCCGTCGACCTTAACACCTTCAGGTGTTCTAAACTCGCGAGCTTTTCCTGCGTGCTGTATACTCATCTGCTGAGAATGCTCCACCCAACGTAACCATTGTATCGCTATTCTGGATTGATTGTCGGCACGTCTATAACCACCTTTTGGAATGAGCCCTATAGTGTTTTCTCTGAGGAAACGTCTGCGAAACACCTTGTTGCAAGCGCTAGCAATAGTGGTCGCCTCCTCGAACGGATCGACTTTATTTTGGGTCGTGAAGGTGGACCAGAAGCTAATGCAACCTTTAACGAGGATCTTAACATCCATCAGGCAATATCTCTCAATCTCCTCACTCATCTTAAAAACATAATTACTCTGGGCCGCGTGCCAGTCTAAGAGTTTTTGTCGATCACCAGCCGACATCTGATCTGCACAATAATATTCCAGTGCTGGCAATGGACCCTCGTAATTCTGGTTCACGGAGGAGTTGAAAAGATATGGGAAATAACCCTTAGACTCGGGGAAATTGAAGGTTTTCGGAAATGCCGAGAGCGGTGACGGTATGAAATTAAGGGAGTCAATAAACCTGATATCGTCACATTGAATTGAAATTAGTTTTAGACCGTTGCAGATGACTTTAGGTCTCCACTGATTATTTTTAGCTAGCATGCATCTGAGCACAAAACACCCATCGTACCCCTTCATGTTATGCGCGATGCATGTAACTTTAAATTTTCTTGCTCTCTCGGCAACATATGACAGAAACGATTCAACAGGGTTTTCCCTGAAAATGTGCACTCTTTTACAACACGTTGAGCACTGCTCATCTAAATTGTCAGCATGTTTGATACAGACAGAGCAAACATTCGCAGCCACGCATAGATTGGGCTCATGCAGAAACCTATCATTCGTCCCCTCACACACTTTCTCTTGCATACACTCCAAATCGTAAAAGATAAACATAGATGGTTTACCATTACCGCTGTCACGTCGAACTCTGTTAACGGCCATGTAGCAAAGATGACCGATAGGTTTTTGACACGTGGAACAGTAGCTCTATCCGCATCTATGCTTACCCTTCACTTCAGTTGTTTTAAGACATTTTAAACACCTACGTAATTTCTCGCATACTTTAGAGTCCTTATGATTTTTAAAACAATCCTGACCGTAAAAATCTCTCCTGCAATCATTACAAGTGATTTTCGGGTTTTCAATAGAACACGGCGGTTTCTGATGACATGCGGGACACTGATACATACATTTCATGTGATCTTTTTTGACATTATAACGTTTTTTGCATTGTTCGCAGTAATAACCGCAAGTAAATGCTGACGTGAGACTGGTAATAACGTTATAATGCTCATCTTCTAATATAAAATTTCGGTTCCCTAGGACGTTCAAAATAAACCGAATCACCTATACGTGAATTATAAACTACAATGGTATATGAATCTAAATGGTTTTGAAATGCCTGAATATGCTCGTAACTACCACCCTGACTAAGATCTACACCACTGTTTTGACAAAGTTGTACAGCTCTCTCTTGAAGTAATGGACATCCCGCTTCCATACTACTTCGCATTGCATCGTTATTTCTGAACGCTATTGCTATGACTTGAGCGCGAGCTAAACAATTATTATCTTTAATTGTTGATGGTACAACAACAATACCTTGTCTTTTGGATTTGCAAAAGTCTGCAAATTTTAACCCCGTCAGGTTTTTGCGTCCATAGCCTACAGGCACAACTACTCTATCAACGTTTAACACCAACAAGTCACTTGAGAAAAAACTAGCGTTACTCTGCATTACCTTTTCCAGCAGCGACATTATCACTTTCACCGACAACTGGTCCACTCTTCTGAACGAAATGCCAATTGGTTTATCTGGGAAATTTGGACTTCTTAGCGTGATACCGACACGATCTGAAGGAGCAGCGTCCTTTACTATATATGAATACAATTCATCAAATGCACTCTGTAAAAATGTGTATTAGATAAATTTTTAGTAAATGGTATATTTTTACCTGTAATCACGTTAGGGGATTATCCTTGCACGTCTCGTCATTGAAGTTAAATCGTAGCGTTTTACACGTGGTATTGAATTTTTTTATAAATTTACTATTTGATTCCCCAATTATATTAATATGATTGAACCCTGAGGATGGTCCGGCCTGTTGCTGCAAGCCTGAACCCGACTGATCTTGTACCTGTAATGTACTCATTCAGTAAGTGATACAATAAAAAATTAGAAAAGACATACCGTTATCAAATTCCCTGCTGCGGAAGTTTCCATAATCTCATCATCGTAAAACACCTCCTCTAGATTTACTTGAGCAGGACTATAAAAATAATAATTAAAAACTTAAAAATTAAAAACAAAATATATACTTACACTCCACCAACTCGTTGTGCAGCCGCCACAAAATCATTATAAACATCTATCGAGTCGATAGTGTCATTTTCGCACAACATCTTATAAGTGATAATATTGTATGCGTTTTTCAAACCCTCGTCTGTTAACGCACCAGCACTGAATAAACCCAAAATCTGATTAGCAGTTAAAGATTCCATGAGGATGTGATGCTCTTCAAAACAGAATTAAATTAACAAGACCCTGGTACACGTTTTTATACTATTCTTCCATGCCCCGAGGCTAATTTCAAAGAATGTAAAAAACCATGATGTTTATCTTTTAATAACAAAATACTTATTGTTTAAGGCGAAGTTAGGTAATAACAGTTTGTATATACGAAGCAAAAATGAGTCTTAAAGGAAATGTAATAATTTTAATTTTTTATTTTAGCTAAGCGTTTGTTATTATTCATTATGGTATAAAACATTTATTGTTAAACTAGACCAGTTGTTTAAATTCATTGGAAAAAATAATTTTAATTAAAATGTAAAAAAATACATTTAAAAATCTAAGACCTTTTTATTTTCATCATTTTTATTACAGAACAGTCTTTGATAGTAATGTTTAACACTCCAGTAGTCGCAACTGTTCTTTGAACGTTAATAGTCGCAATGTATCTGAGAGATACATCATTTATTTCATATGTACGTTGAATGAAAAATTCATTCAAAGATATGTATGATACGTAGTTTTCATAAAAAACAGCTAGTTGTCCTTAAACTTTATTTCTTTCAGATTACGTTTTCGTAATAAACATGTCATATACAGAAAACAACGATCAGTTATCTTTTACAAGTTTAGCACATTTTTCGCAAAATGTTACACAGTGTTGAAGGCACAAGACTTGATTGCAATTACTGCACGTATATTTGCTCAATCTCGTTTTTTATTCGCATAAAAGTACTGCAACGTTTCCTTTGTGAAGGACCCGCGTCTATATTTTCGTTCTCCTCATGTAGAATAGGTTTGAATCTCCAAGCTTCTTTGTAGTTCTAATGGCATTCCGCTCGTTCTTGTTGATCTTCGTTGTACATGTTCCAGAGTTAGCTCATTGGCAAGTTGCCGCAGAAACTTCCGTCTTATAATGTGTGATTATTATTACCCATATGAATAATCCTCGCATTTATGGGCCTATTCAGCATTGAAAAAATATCACCATTGGCCATCGTTTGGTGTTTCGCGCAAATTATATGTGTCACACATCTTGTCGACTATATCGACACCGCAATTTGTCTCGTTATAGAATGTTAACAATTCAGGTTTCTTTTCTCCTGTCGACAAGTCAATTGCATCGTCCTTGTGCAGACTGGAAACAAGTAATACATTTTATATTGTTTTGGAACGTAGGAGAGTAGTGTACAGTTGTCCCATATGCGAAGAGACTAGATGTTGGTGCACGTTTACTAGTATTGACGAACTGAGGAGGTATTTGAGGTTTATTTTTTTTATCGTGCCCACATAACTTAGTTTATACCGTTTCAATTGCCGATGAGATTTATATGGAAAACCAGTTATCTGCTGTAACATTGCGACCCGTTTTTGAATAGGTGCAACTAAGCGCTTGACGACATCAACAGGTTTATTACTTTGTTGGGAATTCGGCTGCTTCCAGCGTATATTTCAAGATTGTAGCGATAGAAAAGTTTGGCATCCACCAATGCAAATATTTTTAGCCGTATTTAGCAGGTTTCGAAGGTAATTGGCGAAACTTACATCTCCTCTGAATGCTTCTAATTTTTCATCGAGCGTGACATATTCACTTGGGATACACCAAGCAATTGCTGGTAAACTTTTCAAATATGTTGCACCGGTGCTAAATTGTCAATTTTTTTCTCTCTTGTAGATGCATCGTCAAAGCGAACACATCGCGTTAAAATCTGAATCTCTTCAAAGACATTGTAAGTCGAAATTTTCTATTGCTTCTCCACCAGATGCCCACAACTCTTCTAAATTCAGTCTGTTACTTGTAGACACCAGCTAAATACAGCAATCCAATGTATGCTTTCATTTCTACAATGTCGGTTAGTTCTGCATCTCTATCCCTTGTGTAATTATCTTTGATATTCTTCACGTATTGATTAGTGTACATTACTATAATAGCAAGCATAGTTTCGTCAAAAAGCATTTCCACGTATTGAGAGCATAACTCCAATTGCCTTCCTTCTTACTCCAGGTAGATGTGTCACAATATTTTCTTTCCTGAAAATTGTATCTATTTATCATATACAACGCTTTATTCACTAGTTCAACAAAACAACATTTTCAACAGTTTAGTTTTACACTACTAAACTTTTTATTTTCGTTGAAAAATCCACATATAGTTTCTTTACTATCTTTCTAGGAGTCGGTTTGTTTTTCTTCCAGTATGTAACTTTATCTTTTCCAATAAACGATCATTTTCTGTCTCATCGTCACCGGATTCGCCATATTCTTCTGAGTTTGAATCGCCTTCTCTCTCACTTATAGCATCGTCTTCACTTTCCACTTCCTCTCCAAAACTTTCTTCGTCTCATGGTCAGAATCAGCTAATAGAAGTCTTCAATTTCCTTGACATCTCTAGGATTATTAAAATTGTATATTCTATTGTCTCCCATCATCTAGAAAATACATTTTTAAAACGGCTTTATAAGGTTTTTATCAACTTGCAATTAAATATTGGATAGGATAAGTAAAAAGCATCTACCTAAAATATCGAATATTTGGAGAGTCGCAGTGTATCCAGTAGATACAAGGGCTCAAAATGGTTTGTTTATTATTTGTTTTCAAATTTGTAAAATAATTGAGAATAGATAAATAATAATGATCACTTCAAGCTCAATAAATACTATAATTTGCAATATTCACGGTACTTACGGGTTTGATCGCTTAGTATCTCTGTACAAAGAGGTTCTTTATGGTCACAACAGAGACGCGCGAACGCCACCTTGACTAACCGACAGAGGTGATGTTTGGTTAGGAATAAATGCAGCGCCATCTCCGTCCATCATGACATGTTTGTGTGGTAGGCAAGACAACGTGCAATGTATCTCACAGATCAGGTCACCGGAGTATTAATTGAATTTACAATGAAACATAGACCGATATGGCCTGTAGGCGATATTTGGCAGTATTGGGTTTGAAAATAATGACTGTAAAGTTTGTTACTTTATAATATTTTAGGTTGTCATGGACCTGAATTTATAAATTCAGCGGTCCACGTTATTAGAAGTTGGACATGTTAGCGGTCCAACAGTTGTAGGTAGAAAATAAAAGAGGAATAATACATTTTCAACATTTATATGCAAAATATATAAAAAATGCTAACAAAACTACTAACAAAATTAGTTATGGTATGTGGCAAAACAATCTAAACAAAATGTGGCTTTCCTTCGCAATCTTCGCAATAGGTAACAACTTTCCGTACCTTATTTTTTCTATCAATCCTTTTTCTTTTGTTCATAACAGCCGTGACAGTATTTACGAACACTGTGGAGGCCCCTTCTTTCTGAATTCGTGGTTATTTATTTTTCGTTTTTGCTAGGCCCAGGTGTCTGAGTGTTCTGCCCTCGTCTGGTGGAAAATAAGGCACTGTACTATCTCTTCTCGAAATTCAGTGATAGACATCGTGCTTCCGTTGATTTCTTTATAAAGAAAGTGGGCATTTACAATGCATACCAAAAGGAGCTCAATGGCAATTTTTCTGTACCACTTGATTGTTTTCTTAGAGCCGAACAGTAACTGGACATTTGGTCAGAAAGATCGATTGAGCTTTTCGCCGCATTGTACTCTACAACCGCTACTGGTTTTGTACAGGTCCATTTCTGGATTGACATTTACAGTTTCTGTAGTATGTCTGGTCGATAACATAACCACATCCTCTTGTCTTTCCATTTCATTATACATACCCTTTGGAATTTTCTTTACCAATAATTTCACCAACTTTTAGCTTCTTTTGGATTTCCTTTCTGTTACAACGAAGCGTACCAAGTAAATGAGTTTCGGTCTAAAAGTTTGTTAGCTAGTTCTACACTAGTGTAAAATTGTCAGTGACGGCAGTTCTTCCTTGTCTAATAATTTCTGACAATTGCATTACAATTTTGTAGGAACGGTACAACTAGGGTCCCTTCTTTCCTGAATACATTTTGATATTCCAAGTATACCCATTTCGACAACAAAGTTTGAAAAGCTTTACACCAATATATGTGCTTTTTGTGGTATATATTGTTTTATTATCAATCTGCCTCTAAACGGCACCAAGGACTCATCGATACAAAAACAGATCCGGGTGTATAGGCATCCTGGAACTTTAGTAGAAAGATTGAATTAATGGTGCGAGTTTATGTTCGCGGTCGCCTTCGGGACACTTTTCATTATCACTAAAGTGCCACATCTTGAGGAGGAGTTCAAATCTGTTTCGACTCATTACTTCTGATACCACACTAAATCGAAACAGCTTTTTCTAGACCAGTAATGGCGAATGGAAGATAATTTTACGATGCCCATGTATGCCAATATGCCCAGAAATTTTTCATTTCTTCGCATGTGGTTGGCCCCATGCATGAAAACGAGATGAACTTTGAATGTCTTCACCAGAACAAAGCAGTTGGGTGGCATAGAGATTTGTTTCATTTACCATTAGATTGATTATTTCCCGTCAAGAAATAGCAAATAAAATTCGACGGGGAAGCGTCGACCAGCGCGGCAGAAGTTCTGGCTTAACTCCAAATTGAACATCAAAATTGACATTTTAACCTGTAATCAGTCCAGTCTACATTATAAACAGCAGGAATCAATTTTTTCATCGGATAATTCAAGTTCAACTTCCTGATTTTCAGGTGTTACTAAATCACCTTGATATGAAAAATTAGGTGTTCGTTTCTGGTTCCGTCAAACACTGTGCAGAAATACTTATATAATTTGTCGCAGTTTCCTGATGTTCTGCTTCGAATCTTTACTTGTAGAAGTATGTCTGACTTACCTAGCTACCAACTTCTTGAGTCTGGAGATCTATACGTGTCGAACTGTCCGACGAACTGCCTGTTCATTATTATAGTTGTAGATGGGGTCCATCAAAGAATCAGATGAATAAGGCTCTGAATCTAACAAAACGTAAGTAAATTTGAATATGCTTGCTTTTTGTAAATCAACAGCTCTAAATATAACAAAAATATACTTACCTCCATAATTATTTGATTGTTGTGCCATAAAACCATTCGCTTTCCGCGAGACGTCATATTTTCAATTGAAAATGTCTAAATCACACGTGTTAAGAAAATATGCGCTTCACAAACCCCATCAACCGCGCAAAGGCAACTAAAACAAAACCGTATGTTACGAGTCGCGTAGACAATCGAACCCCCACTTCTGTGTGGTTCACTATGGACCGCTTCCTAGTGCAAATAAATTTTAGTTTCGTCGGTCCCTGGACCGCTAAAAATACTATTTTTATTTCCTAACTAATTAATGTTCGAAATAATTTTGGCTTCTGGATATACAGGTCGACCCACAGTAATATTAAAAACAATAAAACTATTTGGCCCAGCAAGAAAATTTCTTCGAATACACCTTGGCGCTTAACGTGTTAACATTTATATTTTATGAGTTACATAATAAACCGTTCATATGAATATATAGTTATATATACTTCCATAATGTCTATAGACAAATGGTTCGCAATTGTAAACGCAACGTCTTATTTACGTACCATACAACGTTTAAAAACGTAAAAGAATTTTTATACACAACGTTTAAATGAGGAATTGGTAGCATCCGTTATTTAACATTCACCTTCTATGAGTTACAAAACAAAACCGTTTATTTAAAAATATAGCAGATATTCTTCCTCAACGTCGACACATAAACGTAATTTTGAAGTCGTAAAAGCTACGTCTTATTTACACACATCGCACAACGCTTAAAGTACGTCGCAGAATTTTGATATATGAAACATTTAAATGATGAATTGGCAACGTTGTTTAAAAATGTAAATAATGAACTGCATTTTAAGCAAATTGACACTGATACTAAAATTACGTCAATTGAATGCTCTTTTTATATTGACTAAAAGACATTCCTGCTTAAACCATCTTACGCACAAAAATGTATTTATCGGGAAGTTCGCCTCTTTCTGCTGAAACGATTTGCCCAACTTGTTTCTGTGATTTAGGAGCCAACACTTTAGGAGTGTCCAAAACAGTAGACATACCGGACTCATCAAAGTTAAATATCCTGTCGGGAGTAAAATTATGTCGCTGGAAGACTTCGGTCAAATTATTATAAAACGCTGTAACTGCGGTTTTATTAAAAGCGAATGATCGTGCAGCGCTGGTGTTTTCTGGCTTTCGCAAACTGAGATTTGATTTCGTTCCTGTATTTACGCATCCACTCTAAGCCAGGCATTTGATTTTCGTCCCATTTTGCTGGATACTTTACATTCATTGCTTTAGCTTATTCATAAGCAAGTTTGCGAATTTGTACTGTCGTGAGCCCATAATGCATCTTGCAACAATTACTAATGTAGTCATTTAAACGCGCCTCTTCTTATAAGGAGAAGACTTGTAGACTAGTGAATTTGGAATGAAAAGTACGTGAGGGTTTATCATTCTTTGCAGCATGTCTAAATCTCTTCACTCGGCTTTCCAACGTTGATGTTGTATTTCAACGCGGCTTTTCTATAAGACAAACGCCCTTGTACTACTTCCTCAATTGCTGAATTTACGGACTCCTCATCTACTTCTTGGCTTCGCGTACCCTTTTTTTATATTTTCGCACCATGATTCTGCAACGAAATATTAAAATTTAATAAAAGACTTAGTTTTTAAAAATCATGGCATTAAATTTTGCTAGAAGCAAATGATTTTTTTAATGCGATCTAAGGGGGAGCATTCGTACGCGTACGAACGTGCCCCCCGTAGTACTGTCCGAATGTACCCCAAGCGTTGCACAATATTAAAATACAACTTTATATAAATTCGAATTGATGTATAGAAATATTAGTTATTAAAACGCAAAATAAACAATGCCAACATGAATACGCCATCATCATTTTGTCAAAAACATAAAAATTCTACTTACAATGCGATTGTAAACTTCAGTAAAAAAATTACTCACTAGGCGCGAAAACACGTGGCGGCTTCTCGGCACTCATAGAATGACGCGATTGGCGCGATGTTCTTAAAGCAATATGGCGGGTGGATATGTTTATGCATACAAGTAAACTCGTCTATGTGCGTCATTTAGTTTTAGTGTTATGCTTACTGTACGAATGTACCCCGTGTACGAAGGGTGACCACTTTCCCCAATTAAACATAAGTTTAAAATTTCGAAAAAAAAAATCTTAACATGGTAAAAAATCAGTAATCATAATACGCATATTCAAAAACTTAGTATCCACTAAAGTAGATATAATATGTTTTATAAATAATACATACAAACATGCATAAATGCATGATATTGCCAATTGGCATCAAAACAGTACTGACAATAACAACAAAATCAAAATGAGTTGCATAATTATAATTATTTTTATGAAATAACACATACCTTAAAACTCGAAACACAATTTTACAGCTTTTAAAAACACACTGTAAAGGTGGGCATACACGATACGGTTTACCGGAAGGGAGGCCTCCCGGTTTGCAATCCGGAAGGCTAAACCTGTACTCTCGGCGCAGGCATACACATTACGTTTTCGCAGGATTTTGGTCAGTCTAGTGTTCAGTATCGCGAAGGAAAGGTCCATATATTGATAACAATTATGATTTCGGAAAACGATCTTATGTTAATAGGATTATTGCATTGCTGCCGAAGAAAACAACCAAAAGAAAGGATGAAGCAAACGTTCAAAGTGGGTGAAACAGTGGTTAAGAAATCGACAAGAGCATTCTCATATCGACTTGATAAACGAATTACGATTGGAGCCTGATGATTATAGAAATTATCTGCGTATGGACGAAGATACATATACGGAGTTGCTAGGACTTGTTTCTTCATTCATTCAAAAAGAAGATACTATTATGAGATCAGCAATCACTCCTCATGAGCGACTAAGTAGTACTTTAAGATAACTGGAAAAAACTATGAAGATTTAAAATTCTCAACCCGTATTTCCGCTCAAGCACTGGGAAGAATAATTCCCGAAACGTGCAAAGCTATAATTGACGTTCTTCAAAAAATATATTGTAAAGTGAGTAGAACATAATTTTTATTTTTATAATATAGTAAAGCAATATCGTGGATATACATTAAGAAATATAATTACGGTATGTAATTAGTGTAATAAGTAGCTGTTGTGGGGGGCTGCCAAGTAGATGATTGGTCGTAGTCAGGTACATTTGACAATGTATTAAAATTTGGTTGAGGGTTCGTAAGATTTGTTTGGGGACCTGATACAATTCTTGATTGTGCTGTTAAATGTCCACACTTGGCCTCAAATAGAGTGTCATTTATTAGTTTTTGACAATATGTTGCCATCATAGGCGGTAACGCATTTAATTCTTGACCAACATAAGCTGCGTAATTTGAGTATTTATTATTACTCTGGCTTTGTAATTTCTCTGCGACTAACTTTAGTACCGCCCGTTGTTAGTCCGATGCAGCAGTTCCTTGGTTTTGGGAAATGTTCTTTGATTTACGTTTGCGACTGATAGTAGAAGCAGATGAGGTGCTTGGACTTGCAACATTTTCTACCAGATCTTCAATTGGAGCACCTTCCCCTTGCGACATAACGTCTGCAGTCAGTGATTCGTCCAAATCATTTGCTGCTGATGACGAACCTTGTCTTTCTTCCTAAAAAATCAATTCATTATTAATTAATTAATTACTACAACCATTTTTTATTACAGTTTCCTAATTCGCAAGCGGAGTGGGAACAAATTGGATTAGATTTTGAAAACCGATGGCAATTTCCAAATTGCCTTGGTGCAGTTGACGGCAAGCACATAAGGATAACTCCTCCACCAGGCAGTGGAGCCTACTACTACAACTATAAACAATTTCATAGTATTGTACTGATGGCCATTGCAAATAGTAATTATGAATTTATAATGTTTGACGTGGGCACCAATGGACGGATATCGGACGGTGGTGTTATTAAAATACACTTTTCTACAAGGCATTAGTGAGAGGAACACTCAAACTACCACCAGTGAATCAACGTAATAATCTACCATATGCCTTCATAGGAGATGAAGCGTTCGCTCTTAGAAAAGATTTTTTAAAACCTTACAGTGAGAAAGAATTGAACAGTGAACGTTCAAACTTTAACAAACGTTTAAGCAGAGCTAGACGAATAATAGAAAGTGTATTCGGAATATTAGCAAATCGATTTCGTATATATCATACTGCCATTGGAATATCCGTAGGAAATATAAAAACTGTAGTAATAGCTACATGTGTACTGCATAATTTTTTCGAAACAAAATCCTAAACGTTATATAGAAATACCTGGGGATGCCGAAGATACTTGAAGATCAAGACGTAATTAATCATTACAGAAAGGTCATGGAAGTAAACGTTCTCCGGAAGATGTGAAACAAGTGCGTGAATCATTTCTTGCATATTTTAAGAATAACTAATTACACTTCTTTATTAAATAAATGTTGTTAAATAAATAAACGCTAGTTATCCCTTCATTACTACTTACTTATTTATTAAATTAAAATTCTAAATATAAAAACTTACCTCATCAGCTTCACTGTCCATATCCTGCATGTTAGATTTGCCCTTTCTTGGTATCTCGTGGTCATATAAGAAGTCCAAAAGATGAAAATACCACAGAGATGGTTCATAAACCTCTCCGCTTGAACCAGTTCTTTTGCTTTCCTTCATTTTCTTTAGTTCTTTACGGTAGGAACTGCGCAAATTGTTGATTTTTTTAACAACCGTATCTTCGGTTGCTTCCGGGTCTACTGCCTTCAGTTTCTCTATCAGCTTATCATATGCAGCTAATTTCAACGATTTATTTAAGTATTGCTTGCTTTTTACATCATATAAACAAGGCAGAGACCTGTATAGCTCTATAAATTCTGTTAAGAATTCATGAGACCACGTTCTCATATCGGTCATTTTTTATTAAGTTATTACCTAGATAACTGAACAAACCACGGCAAAAGATGATATGCTACTGTATAAAATCACACTGCCATCAGGGTAACTCTCGGCCTGTACCCACGACATGCACATTCACGTTCCGGATTGTATGCGATAAGCACAACCGTCAGGCAAAATTTCAAGTGTTGACAGTTTTTCGGGAGGCCGAGAGTTCAGGGCTCGCCTTCCGGCCGATGTATCCACTAACGATGCAGTTTGCCTTCCGGATTGCAAACCGGGAGGCCTCCCTTCCGGTAAACCGTATCGTGTATGCCCACCTTAACTGAACTATGAAATGCAAAAAATTCTAACAAGAATAAACGTGTATTCAGAATTTTTCAACTGTCTATTATGACAGACAGCGCCATCCATTCGAAATCATCAGCACTATATGCTTAAGCGGTATGTAACCATTTGGATACCCCATGCAATAAGTTGAATAGTGCTTTTTCTTAGTATTTTTGTATACCAATCTTGGTATGTTACCAAATGTCTACTATATGCATTTAAGGGTTAATGTACCTCCTCGACTCAGGGTCCTAGAGCATGAGGACCAATTAGTCGGCATTAGAAAACCAGACACAACATCAATAATTCTAATTTGAAAAATTAATAGCTATCTGTTGAATTAACTCTTTAATTGGTACACTAAACACTGCTCAGTTGAAGATTATAATACAGAAGGTAATATTCATACAATCCTAAATATGGCTATTTGTATGATCTACCATTTTATGATTTCAACCAATGTCAATGACTGCAGGTTATTTAGTTAATAATGCAATTAACATTCAAAATAATCGATTAGATGTAAACGCTACAAATGATGGTGTAAGTAGTATGTCTAATGTGAAATTAGTAAACGATAAAATTGCTAATAATAAACTATTTGCATACACTGATTGCATTGAAAAGTATTATACAATTTCTCCAAACAGACGTGGTAGTAAACCAGACGTTCAACCAATACCATTTATTGGTTTAATTAACCAAGAAATACTATACTATGAATATCCTCCTGACACTGACTTTTACTCATATTTAGTTCCATTCCAAATTTTGTTAATGTATTTCTTATATCATCAATTTTCCATAATGACTTAGTTGCTATCAAACTATCATCTCCCATAAAAATAGCGTCGTATGGGAATGAACCATCAATCGAAACGCTGACATAATTTATCAAAAATGAATTAATAACCGAACCAATTAATTGTGTGAAATAACTTCCACTAGCTATCCCACTATTCTTTACATAACAATCACCATTTGCAAGACGAATCGTTGTATCAATAAAATAATTTTTCAAATAAGAATACCTAGTTAACATTCTTCGTGCGTCAGCTACACCGTGATCACGATAATTAGTCAAATCAACGTTATCCAATAATATATCGAATGCAACGTCAATCAACCATAGCGGAGCAAACTTATCAAAATTTTTAAAGTCCACAGCAGCAAACTTTTTATATCCACCAAATCTTTTTATAACTTTTCTGATCCCACCTGTTGCTGTTTCATAACCATTAGCTATAGGTCTTACGTGATCAGCAAGTCGTTGATAACCATCAATTAATGGCTTAGCAAATACTGCCTCACCAAAAGTTAGAGTAGCTGGATAACACCATACTAACCGCACTTTCCGTTCACCAGGATCACATAAATGAGCCCTGGACATAGCCATACAGTCAGGCGCTTCAATTGGCTTTCCACCTTTTACATAATGCCAGAAACGTCTTACGCTTTGGACTGCATCTAAATCTTTCTTAATATCGCCTTTCGTCATATAGCCATAATCTCTCCATGGTAAACCAGGAGATTTGTCCCAAATATCTAACTCATTTGAAAACACATCATTTAAATGTAACATCTTTACTCGGTTCGGCAACTTAAACTGTTCTCTAGTTCTATTTAATGCATAACTTACAAATGGACAATTTGGCTTTTTAGTGTCACTTCCGAATAATAATAAATCTGAAAGAATATCACTCTGATTGACACAAGATCTTACTTTTTCTAACTTAACAGGAAGTGCTAAAAATCTAGTTGGGAAGGTTTTATTTATGGTACGCTGGGGAAAACCCCTTTTCTTTCCAATAAACTCTGGCATCGGATATCCGGAAGTAAATGCAATCCACTTCCTTTAGACTTTCGCAAAAGTATGAAGTATCTTAATACGAAATTTCAATCGATTTCGTTCATAAACAACACAGTTAGAGACCTGGCGACGATTCAAGGCGCGCTCATTATGCGCGGGCAGCGACATCCGTCTCGTTTTTAGGAAAACTATTGGTGCTTCTGCAATTAATTAAATTATCAGACTTTCGCAAAAGTATGAAGTATCTTAATACGAAATTTCAATCGATTTCCTTCATAAATAACACAGTTAGTAACCTGGCGACGATTCAAGGCGCGCTTATTATGCGAGGGCAGCGACATCCGTTTCTCGTTTTTAGGAAAACTATTGGTGCTTCTGCAATTAATTAAATTATCAGACTTTCGCAAAAGTATGAAGTATCTTAATACGAAATTTCAATCGATTTCCTTCATAAATAACACAGTTAGTAACCTGGCGACGATTCAAGGCGCGCTTATTATGCGAGGGCAGCGACATCCGTTTCTCGTTTTTAGGAAAACTATTGGTGCTTCTGCAATTAATTAAATTATCAGAATTATTTATGACCTCAATGTGATAGATAAGACGCATTATCGTCGCATACTTTAAAAAGTAACTCATTAGTCTAATCAAATGGTAGAAAATAGGGGAAAGTTTTGGTGTAGGTTTGAAATTTTGTGTATATAAGTTTTTTGGGTTGCTTTACACGAATATCAAGTTTGTCAACACGAATTTTGACCGGAAATCGGTTTTGTGAAGGAAACTCCCTTAAAAAAGGTAGTTTTTTAAGATTTTATTGAATAACTAAAGACATATTCATGTTAAGTAAATATTGGTTATATAAATATTGAAGGAGAATAAAATTCTCTACATTTTATTTCCCTTGTGTTTCTTTCTAGTATCAACGGTTCAGCCGCGATAAGGACGCAAAGTTAAGGGTTTCTTCACCAACGCATCCTTTTCCTTGAAGGCCCGGACTCTTCATCGGCATCTATAATACAAAAAGAGACTAATTAACTTAAATATTGTTGTTTATTTATTATTCCTAGTTTAAACTACCTTGTCTAGTCTCCTTTCCTTCTTTCATTTGTTCAGTGACAAAGATGTCCAACTCCAATTCATTCCCCATTGAAATCGGCAAAACTTCATCTTCATCTAGTTATATATAAAGAAAAAAAAATTAATTTTAATATTGGCATTTGTTAATAATTATTTTAAACTGATACCTTGTATAATTTCCTCGTCTTCTTTCATTGGTTCGGTGACTAAGAAATCCAACTCTAATTCGTTCGCCATTTCCACCTCATCTTCCGGGTTTGCAAGAAGGACTGCTGTATTATCGCAACTGTTTTCGCAGTTGAAGCACAAGGTACTGCAGCTAAGCCCTGCTTTTTTACAGCCACAATTTCTTTGGCAATTTGTAGTGCACTTACATGAGACAAGCTTCAATAAATCTGGGGGAGCGGGTGGTAACAAGCTTGTAATGTGAGCCCTTCGTTTAGGTGCTATTTGTATTGCGCCCTCTGGTTTGGTAACCCAACGCGGTTTTATTTTGCCTCGGCTTTGCTCTATCGTGTTTATAATTTATTTTATAAACGGGGTGTGGTTCGTATTAATTACTGGGTAGGCTCAACACTGTCACCTTAAATAAATCTCTTAAAGCGGTTTAAAACGTATATTAAATAAAGTTAACAATATAATAAAAACTGGTATTAACATCAACTCAAAATGTATTGGGGCTTCTTGGTCCTGGCGGCTCCTCCCTCTCGTTCTCCTTGTGGGCGGCTAGTTACTGTGTGCGTAGTGGCTTCTGTGAACAGAGATATTATTTTAATCTACTCCTTACCTAATAGGTAAAATTTATGTTACGGTCCTGTATTTACAGAAGCGGGAGTGGTAGTCTCGATACCGTTTTTGGTCGGAGGCGCCAGCGCAATGAACTCGAATCGTTTCGGCGACTGAGAAAATCAATATCGTGCTTATCCTTCAGTAACTCTGGAGCGCTGAAGCGAGTATGTCGTACTCCCGGGAAATAATACACGCGAAATGCGCGTATGCAAATGCGAGATCTCGGGACTGTCTTTCTTTAATTATAACCGGTTTGATTAGGCAATTAGATTATTTATCTAACGGAATTAATTACGGATTTCGATACTAAGTCTAATTATCTACAATCAATCAAGGGAACAAAATACTTGATATTAAAACTACTCTAAAACGACTTTAATAGGTTTAAGGTAAATATTGGATAATTTACGTACTATCTAATTTATTTACAAACGATATCACCCTAGGTGTTTGCGATGGTTATATTGACTACAAATTTATACAACAGGTTTCGGGTGTACTCTCCTGCGATTAAAGACACCGTGTATGGTTATTATGTTTGTCTGTATGTATTGTATGTATGAGTTTCGGGCGGGATCTCAGTAATACTCAGAAGACGTAGGCGACGGCCTGTCTTAACTGGATAGACTAAGGGTGGAATTCAGAGAGCGTCTAATACTCCACTCACACTCATTTGTTCCTTATACTTCCCTAACCTTACTAATCTGTATTCAGAAAGAAATTAAGCGCAATGAGTGACTAAATTGTTCCTAACTAGTGAGTGAAAGCTGAGTGAGATTTTAGTTCAGCTTGGACCACCCTCACCTTTCCCTAATTCGAAATATTTGGTTATGTTGCATGTGAATGTTAGGTGTATTTTTGTTGACAGTAGCTTATTATATTTTCATTGTTAGTAATTTGTAGTTTTTGTATTTTTTACTGTAGTATATGAGTGTAGGAGGTAGTTAATAGCATTCATATTATTTAACATTGTTTTGTAGTAAGGTGATTGTTCTAACATAATTATAGTTTAGTAGAGGTAGTAATTCGTGTAGGTGTATTCACATATTGATAATTTTTGTAGTAGTTAATTTTATTTAGTATTTATTGTAAGACGTATATTATGGATAACGAATTTGACGAGTTTATTCGTTATGTTGAGGAAGATCCATATTTGGTGGTCCTAGGTGAGACAATGAAAAAAAGCAGAGTAAATTTCTGTCTAATACATGTGTTTATATAGAATTTATAT